>PVJD01003400.1:0-164310 GCA_004026545.1 Mormoops blainvillei | reverse complement strand
CTCCAACCTTGTACCCCCAAGACCCCTGGGTCTCACAGGGCCCCTCATGGTCCAGACCCTACAGCTTCTACCTGAACCTCTCAGGGTCTCCATTTCCTTCATCTTTCACCATGTCTTCCACGCACCAGGCAGCAATGTCTTCTTCCTCTTTCTTTTTTTTGTTTTCGTTTTCCCCCCAGCTTTATTCAGATATAATTGACAAGAAACACTGTATAAATTTAAGGTGTACAGTGCGATACTTGTATATATGCATATAATGTAAATTTATTGCCACAAAAAAGCTAATTGATACATATATCATTCACATAGTACTTTTTTCTTGTCTTTTTCCTTTTCCAGACAAGCAAAAGTTAACATTATCTGTGCATACTGAGACTACAAATGGATCCTAGGGGTCGGGGGTTATATGCAGCCTCACACAAGCTCCAGCAGCATTTTGTATGCTTAATCACCTCTCTCTTCTAGAAGGGCTCACATTTTTGGTTTTTAGGAGACCACATCCTTTGATCTTCCTCCTTCTTTCTGGGCATGTCTTCTCTTTTGGAGGTCCTTTTCTATGCCTAAGCCTATATGTTGCTTAATGTTTCTTTCTTAGGCCCCAATTTTCTTTTCACTCCATCTATTTCTTTTGGCCGAACATATTCACTGTCATAGCTTCAGTTACCATAGATAGGATGAGGATTCCCAGAGTTACAGCTTTAGCCTAGACCTCTTTCTCTGCTCCAGAGCCACGTATTTTCCTGCTCACCTGACATCTCTTCTTGGATGTCTTCCAGGTACCTTATCATTAACACCCTAAAACATAATCCTTCCTCACAAACTAGCTCTTTGCCTGTGCTCCCCATTTCAGTGATTGGCACCATCACTGTTCTAATTGCCTAAGACTAGAGAGAGGTCTCTTATTTCCTACTTCATCTTCACTCTTGGCAATCAGTAAATTACAAAGTCTAGAGACAGGTCCTGACTTTCTGGTTCAGGTCAATGTGATTCCTCTTGGATAGTCTCTGTAATGAGACACCCCACCTAGAGTCTTGCTCTCCTCCAAGGCAGTGCTTTCCAGTCTGTTTCTCATCACAATATACCCAACTTTTTGCACAGCACACTGGGATAACCGCCTCAAACTGCGGGAAGAAGCTCTCAGGTTACGCCCATTGCCTCAGAGACTAAGGCAGTCATAATCTTGGCTCACTTCAAAGCTGTTCATGTCATGCCGAGAAGCACTGGACTAATTTCTTCATCCTTTTGCAGCTAGAGTGGGCTTTCTAAAGCACAGGCCTTACCAGGTCGTTGTCCTGCTCAGAATCCTCCTGCGGCTGCCTAGCAGCTTGCACGGGTCTTCAAGATCTGGCCCCCCTCCTCCTCTAGCCTCCTCCTCTAGCCTCCTCACTCCGTCTTGCCTTCCCCTCACATCCCCTTCCTCAAGCTCCAATCACACCAAAATTACTTGCTTTACCTAGAGAGGCCTATGAGCTCTTGCCTCTAACCTTCTTTATCCCTCAGACACCACCAATTCTCCCCCACCCTCCCATGGCTGGTACTTAGTACCATCCAACATGCCAATTAACCAAGGGCAGGGACCATGCCCAGAATTGGATCTGGTTCATAATAAGAGTTCAAACACAACTTGAAGAGTGAGTGAGTCAGCTTTTGTGATAGAGCACTAAACCAGGGAGGAGAAACTTGGGTTCCTGCTGTGCCACTAATCTGCTAACCCACCTGGGCCTCAGCCTCTCAGCCATCAGATAAGGGGATTGATCTCTGAATTCCCTTCCAGATCAAAAGGTCCAGGGCTCTTTGGATCCAGGTAGTTCTTCAAAGCCATTCAATTCTTACCTTTGCAAATAAACAAAGGTTTAAATTTGTAACAATTATTATAAATTTCTCTTCTAGTGGAAATCTAGTAGAAAGTAACTAAATGTAAACTGTATCTTTTTAATAATACTTTTTTAAAATTCCAGAGTTGGTGAGGACAGCAAATCTGGATCCCCCTCCCACACACACTCCTCAGGCCCTAGTGTTTGTGGTCTAATGTTTGGTATGAGGGGGTGAGGCAGGTGATGGTGGAGGTGAAGGTTCCAGAGTCTCTGTGCCTCCTCTCTTCCTGTCCTCATTCCATTCTCCACTTGGTTCTAGGAAACAACAGATACACTGTTTGAAGGCTGACCGTGAAATAAGGTCTAAGTGAAGGAGGTAGAGAGGTAGGTAACAAGGTCTGGGGCTGGCTCTTCAGTTCTTCCCAGACCAGTCACCGGAAGAAGCTTTGGTCATCATAAGAAAAAGGGGTTACATTAATGCTACACTTTATATTGGGCAGTGACTCTAACTGAAAATGAAGCCAGTAAATGACCCAACTCAAGAAGAAAGAGAAATGTCACTCCTCCCAAGGAAAAAAAATATACTCTAAGAAACACAGTCACTGTTAAGGGCCTTTCATCCTGAAATTCTGTTGGTTCATTTTGGACTGAAACCAAGTCTCAAACCCAAGTCATTGCTTCTGTTAGGGTTTCTGCCAGGTGTTAAATTTACAGTTCAAAGGCCTTGCTAGTAACTGCTGATCATAATGCTGACCATCAAATGCTAAACCATTGTGCTGTTGTATTCATTGTAGGTAAATTGAAGCTTATACTATGGTATTCTCATTCATTTATATATTTGTTCTTTAGTTTGAGAGAAACAATAGTTATAATAATACACATATATGCACATACATATACATTACTAGCCCTTCTGGTATGCAATCTAAACCCACATTCTAATGATTATTTTTATTTCTATAGTTTTTTTTTTAACTTTTAGGTATATATTTCTTATTTCACCTTTACTCACGCTTGCTTTTTAAAAACATTTTTAATATGCCCAATAGAGTAGTAGACAGGCATTGATGCTTGATAGGCTGAGAAACTTTAGAAACATGGCAATTATTTAGGGGTGTGCAGTGATAAGGAAGGGAGGGGCATGCAAATAAAAATGCATTCTTGCTTCAGCAGCTAACCTTTTTGCAATACGTGTCCCTGGAGATAAAATTACTTTTCTTCTCACTTTAAAGTGAGAGATACCAGAGCACCCAGATAAAACTGCCCCTTCAGGGTGGCTTTCTGCAGGAAGATGGGCTCAGAGCTCTATTTTCCAAAAAGTGAGGCAATCAGTTCCCTGGGCTGCAAGGGCTGGAAAGGAGAAACCGACCAACCCGAGGGAGCAGGGACAGTGGTCTCTTGGGTCCACAGTGGTGAGTGGCAGCACCAGCCATGACACTGAGCTCCCAAGGCAGGGCATGTCCTACATGGGTTTCACAGAGGTGAGCAGTCTGGCTGGCACTCTGGAGACCAAGGCGGGCGAGGTCTTCCTGGGCAAAGCCTGGTGCAGGGGAAGGGCCGTCCTGATTGAAAGGATCACCTGGGAGTGTGGGCACACTCACTCAGTGGTCAACGGTAAGTAACCATTGGAAAAATGACACCGAGTGCCAGTGAAACATATCAGCGGCACTTGCTCATCTGGACTGAGTGGACACGAGTGATGTCCTGGCTTGAGGTGGCTGGCCACCCCTTTTAAATAGGGTTTTTGCTTGTTTGTTTTCAAATCGGAAGGGAGGAAACGTATGAGCTTTAAAAATACTTTGGTTTGTATGAAAAGCCCGTCTTTGGGTATTTAGAGAGTTCTGTTAAGGCCTCAGATACTCACATCTTGCCTTTCACACTGTAAACTGCCTATCTGAACAGTCAATACTGTGACAAACCTTGGTGTAGGGTTTGGGGACCAAAAAAAAAAGTTTTTTCCTCCCACATTCAAAGCTCTTCTAGATGGTTTAATAATCAATTAACAGAGACAGATTAACAAGAGAAAATCAAATATTAAAACATGTGCATGGAGGATTCACATAAACATGAAAATTCCAAAGACAGTGAGGCCATATGGTGTGTATATGACATTTTAGACAAGGGAGAAAAGGGGAAGGACGGGGTCTTAGATTTAAGAAGTCAGAATGGGCCATTTACAGGTAGTTGAGGGAGAGCAGAAGACGCCTCGCAGGAAAAGTCTTGTTAGGCAACCCCAAAACAATGGGATGCAGGGGGTATCTAGCTAACATGCTTGGAGTCTCCCTTGGATTCTTCAGGTTATTAAGCCAAGGGCCTCTTCCCAAAGCAGGTTTCTCTGTCTGAACCTCTTGGTCAGGAAAAGGAGGGAGGGTCAAAGGTTTTTTCTGAATTTTGTTTCTTAATAAACTGCTTCAAATCAATATTTCAAAAAGCAGCTTCAGAGTGCCAAACCTTGGTTCCCTTCAGGGGCTAGAGATGAAGGTGACACTGGAGAGAAAGCAGTCTGGAGTTACTTTTTGTATTTTATCACAGACAAAATACCAATCTCTGTTTAAAAGAAAAAAAGCACTGCCTGGCGTAGCTCAGTGGATTGAGTGTTGGCCTGTGAACCAAAGCGTCCCCGGTTAGATCCCCAGGGCACATGCCTGGGTTGCAGGCCAGGTCCCCAGTAGGGGGCGTGCGAGACACAATCACACGTTGATGTTTCTCTTCCCCTTTGTCTCCCTCTGTTCCTCTCTGTCTAAAAATAAAAAATAAATAAAATCTTAACAAAGAAAAGAAAAAAAAAAGACAAGAATTCTGAAGAGAATCTGGTGGCCCTTAACTGAATTTGTGTACACTCAAGTTTATAAATCATTAAGTTTCGTATGATTTATTGTGATTTAGTGGCCTCTGCTTTCCTTTCAATGAATCCTTGCTGCTTAAATCAAATGGTACATTTCTGAACTGTAATTAAGACTGGTATTACAAGCACACAAGAAAAGGACAGGGAGCCAGAGCTAGTAGATATGTTCTCTAAAAACAAATTAAGAAAGAAACAGACACCCTGGCTAGTGTGACTTAGTGGGTTGAGTGCCAGCCTGCGAACCAGAGTTGCTGGTTTGATTCCCAGTCAGGGCACATGCCTGGGTTGTGGGCCAGGTCCCAAATGGGGGCACACAAGAGGCAACCACACATTGATGTTTCTCTCTCTCTCTCTCTCTCTCCCTTCTCCTCTCTAAAAGTAAATAAACAAAATCTTAAAACAAACAAAATTGGGACCAAGCAAAATGTCCAACAACGGAAGAGTTATTAAGTAAATTGTGGTCTATTCATATAATGAAATACCATGTAGGCATTAAAAAATCACGTCATAGAAGATCATCTGTGACTTAAAAAATTATTTATAAGTGAAAAGAGCAAGACATAAAATTGTACATGGTATAATATCAAGCTTGTTTTAAAAAATATACCATATGCATAAGAAAAGGTTGAAAATAAATACATCATCATAGTAACAGTAATTATTTCTCACTAGTGGATTATAGATATTTTTTATTTTCCCATATTTCCAAATGTTATATAATAAATATGTGCTATAGTTATAAACTAGTGTCACAAATACACATGAACACTCACACACACAATCTGGAGAAAAGGAGAAAAAAGCAGAACTAGGAGTTATCACCAGAGGATTCCATTTTAGTATGTTGATGAAACACATATATTTTCTGTATTCTCCTATGAGACCCTGCTGAAATATCGAAATGACAATGACTGTGTAGAAGAGAAAAAGGAAATAAACCCTAACAGTAAGGAGAATAGGGGAAACGGGTGAAGGGTAAGTCAGAAGGAGGTATCAAGTGCTTTCAAGATGAGAAGCACACAGCGGCAAGTTATCAGAGGAAGCCCGCAGTACAAGTCCGAGGAGGCTGAAGCGGAAATGAGAGCCGCCCTTCATTGGGAAAAGCCAAAGAGGCTCTAGGTCAGGGGTGTGCTGGTAGATGGATGAAAAAGGGGTCCAAAAACAACCCATAAACACTCGGCTGTCTCCTTAAACTCTTTACCCATATGTGCACGCAAAACAGTTAGCATTTATCTTCAAGGGCAGAAAACTGAAAAGAAAAGCAAGTGGGCTCCTCTTGTAAAAAGAGATTTTATTTATTTATTTTTATAGAGAGGGGAAGGGAGGCAGAAAAAGAGGGAGAGAAACATCAGTGTGAGAGAGAAACATCATCGGTTGCCTCTCGTACGTGACCCGACCAAACTGCAACCCAGGCACGTGCCCTGACTAGGAATGGAGCGGGCAACCTTTCGCGTTGCGGGACAATGCCCAACCGACTGAGCCACCCCAGTCAGGGCCCAAACAAGTGGGCTCTTATCCAAAGAAAATTATCTGCTTAGATGAGCTAAGCTTCCTCTCTACTTATCTGAAATGTTGAGGCGCTCCGCCTGTCCAATCAGCATCCCGTTTAAACACTTGAATTCTGCACAAAGCATGCAGAATTCTGCCTTGCTCGTTTAAGGAGAAGCCTCTAACGGAAAAAGACTACAGTGCAGCAGCAGAGAAAACTTACACTAGCTACCTGGGATAATCCACAGGATTCTTCATTCTTAAAGGGGAATAGAAAACCAAGGTTTTCTGTATATATGAAACCCAGTGGCAAAAAAAAAAAAAAAAGATAAGGATCAAGATAAGCAAAACTTACCTGATTACAGTTATATATATATATATATATATATATATATATATATATATATATATTTATATATATATTTATATATATATTTATATATATATTTATATATATATTTATATATATATTTATATATATATATAAATCTGGGAATACAAGGAAGAATAACCTTTTGGCGCTGGCAGGCGTGACTCAATTGGTTGGGCGTTGTCTGGAAAAGCGGTTCCATTCGGGGTCAGGACACCTGTTTAAGTTGTGGTTTGGTCTTTGCTGGGTCGCTTGCACGAAGCAACCAACTGATGTTTCTCTCCTGCTCTCTCTCCCTCCCTTCCCCTCTCTCTTAAAAAAAATAATAACAATAATAACACTTTAATTTATGTTAAGCAAGTTTTAGGAGGCCAGTAATCCATAAAACAAGGACAGAATGCAATGAAGGAATATTCAGGAATACAAAGGAAGCTCCTGGATATGAAAAAAATTTTAAAAACCAAGAAAGAAAAAATAAATTAATAAAAGGACTGGTAGAAAAAGTGGAAAAGAAAACCTCCCAGAATGTTAAACCAAAAAAAGACAAAGGGATGAAAAATTGCATCTAAGACCCAGTGTTTATGCTCCAGAAAGAGAGAAGAGAAGAATTGGAGGAGAAATTATTATTTTTTAAATATTACAAAACATTTTCAAGATCAGAAGTCACTGCTCTGCCAAACCTGATAAATGAAGCAAGATCCATGCTAGAAAGGTAACAAGTTTCAGAACACCAGGTGTAAAGAGATCCTTAAAAGATTCAGACAGAAAGAGGGTTAAACAGACCACCAATAAAGGAATAAGAACCCAATTGTCATAAGAATTACCATCAGTAACATTAAGTTCCAGAAGACATTGAAATAATTTCTTCAAGACTCTGAGAATTCTGGATTTAAATGTAGAATTCTATACCAGGCTATATTAATGTGAAGGAGTAAGAAAGATATTTCCAGACAAAGACCTCAAAAATTTACTACCTCCATGAATTATTTCTGAGGAAGTTACTTGAGGATAAATGTCTATGAAATAGAAGGAATGAACAAGAAAGAAAGACATGGGATCCACGAAGGAATTACCAACCCCGGGATTACCTCTTGCAATGAGTTCATGTTGGAGCAGAGAGTAGAAGGCTGGAGAAGAGATAACTCAGGGGAAAAAGGAGATTGTGATATTAGTTTGTAGAGGAGTAAATATAATCCTAGCACACTATTTGGCTTTGTAGTGAGCAATATGTGCACAAGAATGTAATCCTATTTGTTATTTCTTTGGCTCTTAGAACCAAACCATAGTCAAGGTAGACAATTATGGTTACAGAATAAGAGGGAAAATTAACCTAACAGTTTATAGCAACATTTATCATAATAGCAAAAAGAAAGGGGAAAGAACCAAAATATGTATCAACTGAGATGTAGAAACGAAATGTGGTATATTCACACACTAGGATATGATTTGACAACAAAAAGGGAAGAAATATTGATATACACCAGAACATGGATGAATCTCAAAAAATATTATGAAGTGAAAGAAGCTAGTTCCAAAACACTACATATTGTGTGGGTTCATTTATATGACGTGTCTAGAACAGAAAAATCTATAAAGACAGAAAGCAGATTAGTAGTTTTGTAAGACGGGGGAGTTATGGGAATATTGGGAATGACTGATAATAGGTATCTGTTTCTTTTGGGGTAATAAAAATGTTCTAAAGTTACATTATGATAATAGTTGCATAATTCTAAAAATACTAAAAACTTTTGGATTGTACTATTCATTCATTCATTCATTCATTCATTCACTTATTTATAGAGGGAAAGAGAGGAAGAGAGGGAAACATCAAAATGTGGTTGCCTCTCGCACGCCCCCTACTGGGGACCTGGCCTGCAACCCAGGCATGTGCCCTGACTGGGAATGGAACAGGTGACCCTTTGGTTCGCAGGCTGGCACTCAATCCACTGAGCCACAACAGCCATGGCTGGATGGTACACTTTAAATGGGTGAACTTTATTGTATGTAAATTGTACCTCAATGAAGTGGTGTGGTTCTCCACACCCCCAACCCTCCAACGCTGACCAAAGTTGGGAGGGTGAAAGAGGAACTGACAGGTGAAGAAAAGAGTTGAAGTGATAATACCCTTATCTTACTTATCAGGGGGTTAAGAGATAATGTTGAAAACTGGTAAAATAAAAAATGGAGGTTTAAAGGAATACATTTAAAGTATAAAAGGTAACAGAGGAATTCAAAAATGATAGATCCCTCTTGCATATGCCCCTACCAGGGACCAAACTTCCAACCTAGGATTGTGCCCTGACTGGCGACCTTTCACTTTGCAGGGATGATGCCCAACCAACTGAGCCACACTGGTCAGGGATATAGAACTTTAATTAAAGCAAAAAGAAAAAATGAGACTATGATTATAAAATTAGTATATAAAGGAAAATATTTACAGGGCTCCCAAAATATGCTATCTGGTAGGAAAATACATATTTTCAATCCCCAACTGGACAATTACAGGCCAAAATAAATTTCTGTCATGAGACCAATATCAAAATACTGCATTCTTCCATAAAGCCTTTAACACTGCCACCTCGTGGCAGTAAAAGGAAATTTTATTTATGTAGAAGTTACAATTATTTATATAACTCATATGGTTCAAAATTAAATTTTTAAAAATTATCATACGATAAAAAGTGTCTCTCCAACCTTGTACTTCAAAAACCCAGTTCCTCTCCATAAAGAACCCAATATTAATAGTTTCTTGTATATATCCTTCCAAAAATACAGGGTCCAGCCGAAGTAAGGCCTGCTTGAGTGTGGTTGGTAGGGTAATAATAGGGATGTAACAATTTATAGTTGTAATTTAAACATTTCACCTAAAATATCATATGGTGTGCTTGAGGGCGATATTATTATGTTAGAGAATTACATGCTTATGGTTTTTCTAATAAAAGATTTTGAAATAAAAAAGTGTCAATTTTTGTGCTGGGCCCTGTATTTTTAAGCATAACTAAAGCAAATGTGTATATGTATGTATATTTTAATGCAAATAATATAACACTACACAGACTTAAACATTTTGCTTTTTCAGTATTTTAATATTTTGGAGATTTTTCTATACAATACACAAGAGTCTTCCTTAATATTATTAGTAGATATAAAATATTCCATTATATGAATGTTCATTTATTTACTAACCAGACCATTATTTATATTAATTCTAGTCTTTTGATCTTTCAAATGATGCTGCAATGAATAAATTTTTATTTATGCCGTTTCTCACACTTTGGGAAGGATACCTGTATTTATTATTTTGAGAGATTTTATCAAATTCCCCTCCACTGAGTTTGTGCTCCAAAGAGTGAGACATGAGCATAATGTTTTCCTACACCATGACATTGTCTTATCCAGACTCTTCTGATCTTTAACGATCTAGACAACAAATGGTTTCCTGCGGTTTTAATTTAATTTAATTTATTATGAGGGAGCTGAGTGTATTTTCATATTTAGGAACCTGTATCGGTTTGCTGTAACAAAGCACCACAGAGTGGGTGGTTTCAAGAACAGAACTTCATTGTCACAGTTCTGGAGGCTGGAAGTCTGAGATGAAGCTGTCTGTCGGGTTGGTCGGCAGGATCTGTCCCATGTCCCTCCCCCAGCCTCTGGTGGGCTGCTGGCAATCCTTGGCATTCCTAGGCTGAGAGAAGATTATCTCCGTCTTCATTTTCATATGGTGTTCTCCGCGTGTGCACGTCTGTGTCCATAGTCTCTCTTTTTATAAGGACACCAGTCATATTGTGTTAGAATCCACCCTAATGACCTTATTTTAATTTGATTCCCTCTTTAAAGACCCTATCTTCAGGTGAGGTCATATTCTGAAGTACCAAGAGGACTTCAACATATGACTTTCAGAAGGACATAATTCAATTCGTAGCAGAGCCATTTGTATTTTCTTAACCTGTCCATATATTTTATTCATTTTCCCATTGAGCCCTTATAAATTGATTTGTCGGACCTTTTCATTTGTTAGGAAAACCGGTCCTCTAGGATGATATGAAATATTTTTGTTGTTTTTTTTAAAGTTTTCTTTCTTAGATTTTCCTGCACAGATAATTTTTACTTTTTATGTAAGTAAATTAATTGATTTCTTGTTTATGGTGTTTCTTAGTTTTTGCATTGTACCAGAAAAGTTATTCCTCACTTTGCAGTTATAGTTCTCCCATGGTTTTCCACTAGTACTTTTATAATATTAGTGGGTTTTTATCTTGGTTTTTTTTTTTGCTTGTATTCATTTGGATTTTTCCCATTTTGAGGTGTAAAGTATTAAGCCGACTTTCTGGATGGCTACTGTTTTCCATTACTATTTACTGAATAATTCATCTTTCCCTAGTTATTTGAGATACTACTTTAAAAATATACTATGTTTCTAATTTGCATATTTCTGGATTTTCAAAAAATTTAACTCCAGTGAACTGTTATTGAGCCTACTCTACACTGTTTTAATTAAGAATTTATATTTTAAAATACAGCAGAGCTAGTACTCTTTTTCAGAATTTTCATAATATTTGCTTATATCTTTTCTTTTAAAAGGTCAACTTGGGGAAAGACTTCACAGAGGCTTCCCTTTTTGCATTTTGGCCACCAACATGCCATCCAGACTGAGGAAGACCCAGAAACTTTGGGGCCACGTGAGCCACGACCAGCACTGCGTGGGCAAGCACAGGGAGCACCCGGGAGGCTGAGGTAATGATGGTTGGTGGCTTGCATCATTATAGGATCAACTTCGGCAAATATCACCCAGGTCACTTTGGGAAAGTTGGCATGAGGCACTGCCACTTAAAGACGAACCAGGGCTTCCGCCCCACTGTCAACCTTGATGAGCTGTGGACCTCGGTCAGTGAGCAGACACGGGTAAATGCTGCCAAAAACAAGACTGGAGCCACTCCCATCATTGATGTGGTGCGATTGGGCTAGTACAAAGTTCTGGGGGAGGGAATGCTCCCAAAGTGGCCTATGGTTGTGAAGGTAACATTCTTCAGCAGAAGAGCTGAGAAGATGAAGAGTGTTGGTGGGGACTCTGTGCTGGTAGCTTGAAGCCACATGGAGGGGAATTCATTAAATGCTCACAGCTGCCTTGTCTTCTGGTCCAAGTGTAGGTTCTTTGGCACCTCTATCAGCGTGTCAGAAACCTGCCTAACAGGTTCTAGGAGTTAAGGGTATGAGGACCTGGGCTCCTCTGCCAACTCCCTTGAGAAAGAAAGTGTGCAAGAGTTCCCAGCAACACTTAGAGGCCTTGGTCTGTTACCTGACTTCAACTTTTCACTTACAAAGTGAGAATGATAGCAAAATCAATCAATTAATAAAAGGTCAACTTGGGAGAACTGACATTTATGATTATCTTATTTAAGAAATGTATATGGTTTTTAATTTAAATCCCCATTTGTGTTCAACAGTAGCCTTTTCTAAAATTGAGGTGTATTTTATATACAATACGTTTCACTCTTTTTGGTGACAGTTCTATGAATTTTGATACATGAATACAGTCCTATGTAACTACCACTGCATTTTTTTTTTTTTTTTGGTAGCATTTCTCCATCACTCTTATGCGCCTTTATAGTCAGTCTCTCTCCTCCATAGTTCTGGGCAACCACTGATCAATGTTTTATCTTTGCATTTTTTAAAGAAGTTTATTTTTATTTTTTATTTTTAAAAAGATGTTATTTATTTTCAGACACGGGAAGGGAGAAAGGGAGGGAGAGAAATATCAATGTGTCGCTGCCTCTCATGCACCCCCTACTGGAGACCTGGCCCAGAACCCAGGCATGTTCCCTGACTGGGGAATCGAACCTGCGACCCTTTGGTTGGTTTGCAGGTCGATGCTCAATCCACTGAGCTACACCAGTCAGGGCTCTTTACATTTAAAAATTTTTTTAAGTTATAATAGACACTTATTTAAAGTAATATATTTGTAGCCCTGATGGTTCTAAATTGTACATTTCTGGTTGAAGTAACACATTAAACTAATGAGGACAGATACATCTACAGATTTTGATTACATGATTATTTCTTTGCCTACCCTCTTTTCTTTCTTTCCCCATCCTCTTTTTTTTCTTTCCCAAATAACCTCTTTCAGATATGGTTCAAGGTGGAATTTATCCTCATATTTTGTCCACTGTTCTTTATTGTCAAAGAGAGGGGAAGAAAGGGAGCAAGAAAGGGGAAGAAACATCCATGTGCAAGAGAAACATCAGTGAACATTATCTGATTGCCTCTCACATGACCCCAATCGGAGGCCTGGCCTGCAACCCAGGCACATGCCCTGACTGGGAATCAAACCAGTGACTCTTTTGTTCACAGGCCAGAGCTCAATCTACATAGCCACACCAACTGGGGCTCTGTTTTTAATAAAGGAATTTGACTTAATTTGGGCCTAAGTGCAGACTTCCCTTAAAAAGTTGTGTTTAAGCCCTTTTGGTGTGGCTCAGTGAATTGCGCGCCAGCCTGCAAACCAAGTGTCACTGGTTTGGTTCCCACATGCCTGGGTTGTGGGCCAAGTATTCCGTTGGGGGCGTGCGAGAGGCAACTGATTGATGTTTCTATCCCTCACTTTCTCCCTCCCTTCCTCTCTCTCTGAAAGTAAATACAATCTTTTTTAAAAAAGTTATGCTTAAGCTGAGGAATGAATAAAAGAAGAAGGGGAGATTGTAGCAGAGAGAACAAAGTCAAAGGCCTCTTGAAAGGAGTTGAAAAGTCAGCACAGTTGAACCACAGAGAAGGGTGGTATGAAAGAAAAATGGTTAGAGAAGTAGTCCCTGGCCAGGGGGGAAGAAAAAAAGGTCATGGCCATGTTAATGATTTTGGCTTAAATCAAGGACACTTGAATACGAACTAGATACATGCTATTAAAGGACTGTTAATTTTTAAAGAGGTGATAGTACAACAGAACTGTGGTTATGCTAAAAAAAAAAAAAAGGTCAATTTTTTCAGAGCTACATAATAAAATGTCCAGGGTTTGCTTCTAAATAATCCTAGGGAAGTAGAAAAGGTAGGTGGGCCAGAGATGAAACTAGATTGACCATGAGTTGATGATGGTTGAAAATGGGTGATTAGTACATGAGAATTACTTTATTCAAATTTTGCACATACTTGAAATTTCCAATAACTTAGAAAAAAAGACGTTGGTTTTTATTCTAAGAGCAGTAAGAAAATATGAAGTACTTAAAAAAAAAAAAGACTTTTAGAGAGGGGAAGGGAGGGAGAAAGGGAGAGAAACATCAGTGTGTGGTTGCCTCTTGCATGCCCTCTACAAGGGACCTGGCCCGCAACCCAGGCATATGCCCTGACTGGAAATCGAACCGGCGACCCTTTGGTTTGCAGACCGTTGCTCAATCCACTTAGCCACACCAACCAGGGCTGAAGTATTCTAAGTAACAACATTGGCACACTCAGATTTAATTTTTAAAAACCTCATTCTGGCTTCAGTGCAGAGATCAGGTTGGAAGGGGGGCAGTGGCTGAGGGGAACCATTTTTGTATACTTTTAAATTTATCCTCACCTAAGGGCATGCTAACTGATTTTAGAGAGGGACAGAGGGAAAAAGAGAGAAACATTGTTTTGTGAGAATTGCCTCTCACACTACTGAACCTGCAACCTAGGTGTGTACCCTGATGGGAATCGAACACGTGACCTTTTTGATTACAGGACGACCCTCCATCCAAGCTACACTGGCCAGGGCCATTTCTGTATAGGTTCGTTAATGGTTCAACAAGAGAGATGATGGTTGGACTAAGGAATAGAAGTGGAAATACGTGAAAAGAACACAAGAATCATTCTGAAGAACTTGAGAGGGGAACTGACATTCACGGAGATAGGGAACAATGCAAGAGGGCATGTTTGGGGGTAGAAGAGGAAGATCCTGGGCTTAGTCTTGGACAAGCTGAGTTATGGTTGCCTTTTATACACCCAAGAGGAAATTTCAAAGAGGTGGTCTGAAGATTTTAGAGAAAGCTGATACTAAATTGGGGATCAATGACATGTCATAGATGATCATGGAAGTGTGATCATTGTAATCTTTGCATAGATTAAAGGGAGTTTAGTGTGAGGAGAACTTCAGGTTAAGAATTAAACCCCTTAAACATTTAATGACCAGGGAGATGTGCTAGAGAAGAGACAAAATATTAGGTAGCAATGGTCAGAAAGTGGGAAAAAAGGTGTTGTTATGAAAATCTAGGGGAGTGGTCAGGTATTTAATGTTTCTGAGAATCAAGGTAAACACAAAAATCACCCATTTACCAAGCATTGGTGATTTTTCAAGGCTCTAAGGTATGACAGGGGCAATGAGACTAATGGGTTGAGAAGTGTGAGACTTGGGCAACTGGAGAAAGCACTTATAAGAACTTCGGCTATGATGATAAGGGGAGGATGGGGCAGCAGCTGGAAGGGGAGGGAGGGTTGTGCTTCAGTTTTTAAGATGGGAAATGTCTGAGCATGTTTAAATGTTAACAGGATCACACTGAAGGGGAACAGCTGAACACAAAGGAGAGAAGAGTAGGAGAAAGGATTCAAGACAATGGGGCTGCCTTGGTTATGAACAGGTTCCTCTTCTGTCAGAGCAGGAAGGAAGGGAGAAGCAACATACAGGTGGATTTCTAAACTGTGAGCTGGTTTCTCTTTGTCACTTCCTCCCATTGAAATTAGAATCTACTAAGAACAAAAGAGGCAGTTGGGAGTTCGGGACTTGAAAAAATTGAAGTCTGAGTAACAAAGCCTGAAGTTGAAGATAATAAATTGAGATAAAGTCTAAATTTTTGCGTGCTTCAAGTGTTCTGATCTAGTCCCAAAACAATGGGGTCTACTAAAGACATCGCCTATATCTGTGGTTGTACTTACTGCTTTTTATTTATCCATTTATGACTACATCTCTCCCAGTAAACTAGATGGAGAGCAAGTGCTTCATTTTAACTGGTTTTCTATATATAGCTCCAGATTTAAAGCCTCGGCCAAAATGAGTTTTCAGATATTTGTCAAATGTAAAATGAATACAGCTTCTGCCTTTATTTGCAGCAAAAATGGAAGGGAATTTCTTTAGCTGCTGTGCTTATTATTGACCTAGGATTAGCCTTCATGCTTTACATAAATTAACTCATTTAAGCCATAAAATAACCTACTAAGGAAGATCATTTCCCAGATGAAGAAACAGGAGCACATTGAGGTAACTTTCTAAGGTCCCCCAGGAGTTAAGTGGCAGAGCTAGGATGTGAATGGAGCCTGATGATCTATCAGTGTCCACTGTAGGAGCTTGTATGCAATGCCGCTGCAGCAGCAGCAGCAGCAGCAGAAGGGGTGAACACCAGCGTGATTATCAGAATTGTCTAAGTAGGGGCTAGATAAAACTGAAGAGTTCCTCTACTTGCTCCTAATTATTTTTAGCACTAAAATTTTGTATAATTGCCATTTAGGCAGAAGGCTTATGTAAGCAGGTAAATTAATAAACATTGACTACAACATCAATAACCAAAAGAAGCATTCTAATAATTTTATAGTATAGATAGACTGTGTAAAACAGCAATCCCTTACCTTCAAGGTCTGGAAACATTTTTTGCAGAAACACCTACTATTACGATGCAGTTATTTCAATAAATGACGTGTTTCAAAAATCAACTACATCAATAGTATTAGGTTACCTTTGCTTACTAGTATATAAAACTGATACTTGAAAAAACACATTAGGACCCATTTCAGTATCTTATGGGGATCAGAATATCAAAAGTGAAAAAAGGAAATAAAGAAATGAGCATTCATCTAGCATGTGATGAAGGGTCTTCCCTTCCTATAGAAAACATTCTAAACCATGGGGGCAAATAAAAACTTCTAAACTGAAGGAAGACTTTTTAGGAATAGAGTTAAGTTCATATGAGAAACTGCATCATTATTATTGCAAAACTTTAATAAGTGCCCACAGAACTCACAGCACATTCTAGGGGGTTTACGGAGTGTTGCTTACATGCTGACCTTGCCCTTAATTAAGGAGCTTATGATCTCATGAAAAGATGTAGAAATGCAGATATGACAGAATAATGATTAAACAGACTCCACAGATTAAAAATTACCATAAATATAAAACACATACTGCAAATGAGTTAATGTGGATGGCAAGGGTAGTAGACAGTACTGGATATATCGAGCTTCCTGAAGGAGACAAATACCTGGACTATTCAAGGGACAGAGTAGAGCCTAGGAAATCAGGATGCAAACAAGACTTCCTACCTGCTGCTTCTATCTTTCCTTACTCCCTGCAGCTGAAGAAATTTGCAGAACGAAGAATATGGGGTAGAGGTTAACAGGGACGAACTTTTCAGTACTCTTTAGCACTTCTGATCACCACAGACCGAAACGAAGTTACTACTTCCAGTACCTTAACAGCTTTCCCATAACCACCTAAATGGGTTTGAGGTAAAAAACTGTTTCTACGCACTAATTACATAATTACACAGGCGGGACACCTTAAAGACTGCACTGGGAGCTACTAGATTTAAGGCAGAAAGTAACTTTATGGAGGAACTACATTGTCAAGTACAAAGGGTAACTGTTGGAAGTTGGAAATATCCATGATAGGAAATAGATGTTTAACGTTAATGAGCTGAACAGGGGGGCAACCCCTAAGAAATGAGAATATAGCAGGAGAGAATAAGGTTATGTTGATTCCTGTATAAGCCCCACAATTAGCCAAAACATGGATTTTTTTAAAAAAGAGAAATAATCCTCTAAACTAAGCCCAAGAGTTGAACACTAGCGCTAATAGTACCTAAAAAGAGTAAAAGTGATGGGAGAAAAAGTGGCTCACGAGACTCAAGAATCAGAGGAACGGAGGGTACAGGACACTGAATGTATTATCTAGACAACAGGTAACTGGAGACTGACAGCATCACTAAAATGCTCATATATTTAAGCACATTATTATACATTTTAAACAGCTGTATGAAGAAATAAAAACACATGAGGAAATCTTGGGTAAAGTTAGGGAGTAACAAGGAATACATTAGCTATACAAATCAGAGGTAAGATACGGTAGGTAGGTCAGAAAAGATAAGTAGTGAGCTATTTCCTTTTCTTTACACCCAGCTGTCAACTTTACAAACAAGAGATTGAAATGGACATCCTGAACCAAATTTTTCAAGGGCCTGAATTGAAAAGAATGCTCAAAATTAATGGAATTGCTAGGTGAAGTCTTAGGGAAAAAAAATTTAATCTAGCTCCTCTGTACATTACTGGCATGCTAGCATATTAATTAATATACAATGTGACACCACAGTCCAGTTATTTCTGATCACACTGGAATACAGACTTTACAAATTTCCATGTTCCTTTAATTTAGGAATTCAGATTACAAGAAAATCAATATGCACCTTGATTTTATTTAAAGGCATCTATGCGTAACTTTTTTATTACTGTATTTTATTGTATTTTTAAGAAGCATATATTTCATGTGCTGATTAAAAATTATTTTTCCCTTTAAATGTTCAAAATATCAAGTTGTTAGGCATGGATTTGCTAGTACAGTATTTGGAAATATTGGAACAAATGTCTGGGCAAATTTTTCCCTCCTAGTCGTATTAAATTATTGGGTGACCTTTAATGAATTTTGCCAATGAGTAGACGGTACAGAAACATACCAGATGCACTGACTTTCAAAATAATCAACAATAGATTCTAAGTGAATTTTTATACTTGAGGTAAACAATCCACCAAAACTGGGAAATTAACAATTGGTAACAGCTTTTGATTCAAGCTAAGTTGGCCTGCTCATTGCTCACCTTCTTACTATCTATGATGGAAGATTGCAATTTTAAACTCAAAATGGAATAAAATACAGGCATACCTCATTTTATTGTGCTTAGCTTTATTGCACATTGCAGATGTTGCATGTTATAAAGGGAGGACCCTCCACCAGCAAAAATATGACTCATTGAAGGCTTAGAGAATAGTTAGCATGTCCTAGCAATAAAATATTTTTAAATTATGTACTTTTTTTTTTAGACAATGCTATTGTACACTCAACAGACTATAGTATAGTGTGAAACATATATGCACCAGGAAAAAAAAATGATCTGCTTTATTTTGGTGGTCTGGAGCCAAACCCTGCAATATCTCCAAGGTATGCCTGTAACAACAAAACTCTTAAAGACATTTCTGCAACCATTAGTGTAAGCCATTCCACAAAATACAGATAGGAAAAGCTGTGTAAACATCTTTTTGCACTGGTTCACAAATTTGAGTGAATTTTTGAACAGTAACAGGAAGCACAGCTTCCAATGTATAGTTGGGGACCTGAGTCTGACCCTTAGTAGTTATGTGACCTTGATAGTTAATTCACCTCTCAACAACCTATCATCCAAAGGGGATTTGTGAAGATCATTCATTCGTGCTGAAATTCATGTATTCCTATAGATTCCCTAAAATTGTACATGCTTTTTGGGAGGTGGGGGCTGTTCCTAATTTTCATTAGATTCTCACAGGTGACCTTGACCTAAAAATAAACTTGTAATTACCTCATCACTTTGTAAATTGCTCCAGATCTAAATGTTACTCCCTAGTGGTAGGTAGAACATTTAAGACGACTCCCAAGATTCCCTGGCTTACCTCATGTTTTTAATCCCCCTCCCTCAAGTGCATGCAGGGTCTGTGAATGTAAGGTATCACCCTCATTAGATTGCAGTGCAGGGCAAAGGGGAAGGGATTTTGCAGGTGTAATTGAGGTACTAATCAGTTTGGCTTTGAGTTAATCAAAAGGGAGATCATCTCCAGTGGGCCTGACTTAATCAGGTGAGTCCTTCAGAGGGCTTTAGGCCTTCCCTGAAATCAGACCTTCTCCTGCAGGCCTTGAAGCAAGCTGCCATGAGTTTTAAAGCTTCAAGGAAATGAATTTTGTCACACAAGGATGGAAAAGGACCCTAGTGTCAGATGAGGTTTTGGCTCTGGTTGAAACCTTGACCACACCCTTGTGAGATACTTGAGCACAGGACCTACCTAAGCTGTAGCTGGACCCACAGAAACTGTGAAATAATAAATACATGTTGCCTTAAACTGGAATCTGTTAGACAGCAACAGATAATACACCATTCTTTAAAGCCAAAGCTTAGTTTAATTTCTCTTTTCCTCAGGGAACTGAGGCAATGGAGACTTCAAAAAGGGTGTTCTGGAAATGTTGGTAAGCCTAAACTAGATGTGAAAAACTTTTCCTGATACACTTTTAGTAAATAGTCAACAGCTTCAATTATAGGAATGCTATGGGTTTGGCTCAGAGTAATGTGGACAGTACTAAACCCATAATGACACACAATAGAAAGGAAAAAATATCTTTAAAAATATATTTTAGACCAGGGCTACTCACGTACCTGTAATACAACATTGTTATTTTCATAGCACTTGAGAAGGGTTCAATGCTCCAAGAAGGCAGCTTAAGACATGAGAAGCCAAGAACATAGAGCTTACTAAGGCTTGTTATTTCATTTCCCCCCTCTTCACAAATAATGCTCTAATGGTAAAAATGAATGAGTTTTCTAGATAACTGGTTGTGGTGAATTGTTAACTGTGCTGAAAAAAACTTCAGACTTCAAACTAAGTCCTTCCTAGATATTCTATTGGAATATCAATGTCCTGAGACCATGGATAGAAGCGAAATATTTAGGCCATCAGGTAATCCTTGTGCTCAGAGATGTTAATATCGTCTACAATTAGTATGTATAGGACAACTATTCTATAAAATCATTTGGCTTACTATAATCTTATCAGCTTACTCTGAACCAAGTTTTTGTTTACTAAAAACCATGAATCATGCAAAGTACTGTTATGTTCACCCTGTGGTAACCTGAACCTTCTATAAAAACCAGGCATTGTATGCAATCTATCATTTGGAGCTATATGTTGAAGCTATAGTAATACTAAAACTATAGCTTGAATTGTCTCTCTCAGTCCATTATGCTGGAAGAATGAAGAAAGGTCAAAACCTTGGTTTGGACAGGGAGAAAGTAGAAGCATAGATGGTGTCACCTGAATAAATTCAGTGGTTTAGAATATTAGTATGTCTATATTGATATTATAGAACTGAAAAAATATGTTCTGTTATGTTGGTTCTGGGTCAAAAGCTTAGAAAGACAAGCTAATAAAATCCACTGAGTTATGCTAACTTTACGTTAATATATGTAAGAAATCCACACAGCACACACACACACCCCATGTAAAACATTGCTTAAGTTTAATGTTTATTTCCCCAAGACAGCCTAGCCTGCACTCTACTTGGATAAATTTTACAAGCTAGTTTTCTGCTGCTTCTAGTTTTAAACTTTAACCATGTTTCTGATGACAAGGAATGCTGCAAAAATACTCTAGTTCAACAAAGAGTTATGATCACAAAATAATTTTTATCCATTCTACAGTGTTTCAGATTTACCAGTTGATTTTTAAACACAAAGTATAGATAGATGCTAATGGTGGCTAATCTGGTATGTTTCTTATAGCAAACTGTTGTTCATGCAACACTTGTGCTCAAAGGGGAAGGCACAGGATTTCCTACAATGAGCCACCTTATAAAGAGTTCTTTTTGTACAAATTAATTTATGTCACATTTAATTTAGTGTGCATAACCTCAAAACTGAGGTATTATTCCAATTTATAAAAACCACTTGCATAACTTTTATGCAAGTTTTAAAAATACAAAGTTTTCTCCCTAAAGTGGCTCAAAATAGATTGTTCATGGCTGCCTACATCTAAGATAAAAAGATTCTAAAACAATTGAACAGATTAGGCATATTATTAAAGGTGTTCAAACCATTACTTGATTTGTACATCTATTCAAACCTCTTCATCAGTCTTTATTCAGCAGTACATATGCACCAAATTCCATTTTAGAAGTTTCCATATCATTTTCATAGAAAACAAAGTTTGAAAACAAATAACATTTAAACACAGCACGGTATTCTACCACAACTGAAACTTTTTTCTTCTTCTTTACAGGACAACAAAATCTAAAAATGAACTATGTTGTAGATTTACCTCATGCAAAGATCTTTATGTTGTCTCTGAAAATGAAAAGGATGGCTTTTTAAAGCACATTTTACTGTTTATACTATTATGGCAACTTGTGTACTGCAACACAGTCTATTTTGAGGGAAATTTATGATTTTTTTCCATGCAAAAATCTACACAAATTAGTTTTGATGATATGGAAAACTTTTCATAGCATCAAACATTCATCTGGTGCAAATGCACAGGGAAACCTTCCTGAAAAGTTTTCTGACTTGAGAAGCAACTAAAAAGCCAAGTAGGTAAAGTAAATAAAAACTTAAAAAAAAAAAAAGGAGGGGGGTGGGAGAAGGGAAGGGGGAATAGAAAACACAGGCTGCAGAGTAAACCGATGTCTGCTGCTAAACCGGTCTTTGTTTCATGTCCAGTGTACATTAACACTTATGATCTCATTTTGATGATTTACTAGTTTGTTACCAGCCCCCTGAAGGCGAATCAAGCTTGCATGCATTCACATACAGCACCACAACCATACTCTCATACACAGTCACTCCAGGGCTAGGAGTCGGCTTCATGAGTGAAGAGCCCTAGATTTGAAAGATGAACCTGGCTATCACTGAGCCAGACTTTCATTCAACATTGTCCATTCACACACTGCTTCTTAACAAGGCCTGGGCTCATTTTCCTTTGACTTATATGGGCATCCTATTCTCTTTTATGCTTACAAGGCTTGAAGATGACAGGTACTGCACTTTCCACTCAATTGATACAGAGTAAGTCAATGTCCCTTCTCAGGCACTGAAGTTCTGTGACCTGTAGCCCTTTTTACTTTGATCAACCTAAATAAGCACTCATGTAAAGTTTTCATTACACTTTGCCACTCATTCTCACTCGCATCCACTCGCCATCTTGACTTCATTTGGGCCTTTTCTGTGATTCCAAATGAAATCTTCACATTTTCTTTCCCGATTTAATGCAGCAGCAGATCCCATGAGCCAAGCTTGATGGATCAAACCTTTTTATATATATGTGTATATATATGTATCTCAGTGCTGCATTGTACCTAATTTCCAAAACATCTTTCTAAAACTGGAACCCTTCTGTCGGTACATTGGCAGATGAATTGAAACCAAATGTTCCACCTTGTATTGCCTCTGGAACAAGGCTAGCATCTTCATCAATCTACAGAGATAAAGGAAAAAAAAAAGAGGATTAGTTTTACAGTATACAAAAATAGCATTATAGTAATATTCCTATTTCCCCTAAAAAAGTATGAAAGAAATAAGCATCAACAGTCCTATCCCTTTAGAAAGCTGAAACATTTTGTAAAAAGTTTTTCTTAAGGATGCCAAAATGAGAAGAAACTTGAGAATATGCAAGATGAATATCTTCTAAAAGAATGAAATATAAGTAATAAATGAAAGATGGTCATACTTCTCATATAATTTCCCTTATACCTGGGCAAATACAAAATAGTTGATGACATTAAAAAATTAATGCCACTGCCCTGGTTGGTGTGGGTCAGTGGACTGTGCGCTGGCCTGTGAACCGAAGGGTCGCCAGTTCGATTCCTGGTCAGGCACATGCCTGGCTTGTGGGCCAGGTCCCTAGTTGGGGCAGTGTAATAGGCAACTGATCGATGTTTCTCTTGCACACCGATGTTTCTCTCCCTCTCCTTCTCCTTCCCTTCCCCTCTCTCTAAAAAATAAATAAACAACAACAACAAAATTAATGCCACCACTTTTAGAGTAAGTGTAACCTATGGTTAATTTTTAATGGCAGCTGGGCTTAAATAACAGCTAATACTGAATAAGTATTCTATATGCTTTATACTAAGAGATTCTTTTTTGAAGTAACAAAAAATTGTGAGCCTACAGTGCAGTTCCCATAAATGTGCATATCACCTGAATTATTTTCATAATGTAAGAGAATAACAAAGCACTGCATGTCGGAGTATTAGAAATCATAAGGTCTTGTGTATATCTAACTGCAAATTAGGACTTCCAAAAATCCAACTTTATAGACATGTTATAAAAGCTACCCTTAAAAGAGAATGCTTTTTCTGGATTTTATTTTTGATTTATTTAACTGGTATTCTAAATAGGACTTGATCATCTAAAAAAAGACTTGATATCTAAACAGTTTAATCATCTATAGGGTCTGGTAGAAGTAAGGTCTGTTTGAGTGTGGTTGGTAGGATAATAACAACGGTATAATAATTTTTAGTTTTAATTCAAACATTTCACCTACAGTGTTATATGATGTGCTTGAGTGTGATATTGTTATGTTACAGAATTATATGCTTATAATTTTGTTGCAAAAAAGGGGCATTATTTGTGCCGGGCCCCATATAAGTAGTCTACAATTTTCTTTTTTAGTACAGACACACACCAAATTAACGATGGGGATACATTCTGAGAAATGTGTTGTTAGGTGATTTCACAGTTGTGCAAACATCATAAAGTGTACTAACACAAACTTAGATGATATAGCCTAACACTGTAATTGTATGTACTATACTTTTCTCTTTTTTAAATTTTTAAAAAAGATTTGATTTATTTATTCTTAGTGAAAGAAGAAGGGAGAGAGAAAGAGAGGGAGAAATCAGTTCCTCTTGTATGCCCCAACTGGGGACCTGGCTTTTTTTTTACACCAGCTTCACCTGAGTAATGCAATGGGTTAGGACATTATACCCCATTACAACGTCTATGACATCACTAGGCAATAAGAAGTTTTCAGCTCCATCATTATAATCTTATGGGACCACTGTCATATATATGGTCCATCACTGACCAAACTGTTGTTACATGGCACATGATTGGTATTGTCCTTGCAGGTTAATGTTTGAACAACACATGCTTAAAAAATGTTTAATAATACGCTCCTCTTTTTTGGTAAGATGGAAAAGCTTGTGCTATGAGTTATTTGTTAAAAAGTTGAGAAAATCATTCAAGAAATTCACTGGTGGCTATACCTAATCATTATAATTTTCTAAGGAACAACTGCTTTAATTATAGACTTAACTTTCCAAAAAGGCAATACTAAAAATAAGTTAATACTTTAATTTGTTACCATACACAAACAAATTTGAAGACTTTTGTATACCACACCTTACATTATATGGAAACTTATCTTTTTTTGATTATTATTTTTGATTTATCTACCTACATATTTGGTTTTGGTCACCAACTAAAAATAACAGTGTGAATATAGTCAAAAGTGGATTAACTGATTATAGTCATAAAGGATTTATCACCAGATATACTTGTATCACTGTTTTGTTTATAAACATGTTATGTTAGTAACAATATAAGACATGAAACTATAAAGACATCAAATAAAAAATAAAGCCTGACTTGTCCAGTGTAAAAAAAAAATCCTTAACTTTCTTGACCTGAGGGCCTTTCAAATGTTGAAATAATTGTTTCTGAAAAGTGACATTTACCTATTTTAATTACACTCCCCCCAAACACATACATGTATGTTCTAGTTTATATTATTTCATCCAGACCTATATTTATTAAGATAACTAAAAAAACTATAAAGTTATTAAATACATCATCTGTAGAGAAGAACTGATCGATGATCTCATAGGCCAATTTGTAGATGTCTTCATTTTCATGATTTTGCAGTTGTTCAATTTTCTCCAGTCCTGCAAGAGATTTTGTGAAGTGAAAAAGGGTAGTATTTAAAAGGTAACAACAAAAAAGTTACAATAATCTTGGGACCACATAATCCAATTATTGAATTACAAATCTACAATTTTTGGGAATCTATTTTAAAGGTGAATCTTAAAAATTTATGTACGATACATAGCATGTTTATCTTAAAAAAATAACAATCTGTTTAAATGCATATAAATGATTGAATAAGCAATGGAACATCTGCCTATTCAGGAGATTATATAATCAATGTTTATAAGGAGTAGTATGTAAAATTGCTTTTGTTAAAAGTTCTAAGCAGATTCATTCTAATTTCTAGCATCTGCCAAATTTTTATAGTGAGTGTGTGTGAAAAAAATTTAATAGACTGATGATTAATAAATATAAATGTTAAGGCATCTGTTAATCAGGATCAACTAGTATTTCAGGAGAAAATGGAATTTTCCCTGTAAACATTAGTGAGTTTTTAAAATCGTAGACCTTAAAAATACATAAAGTTAATTTGTTGACATGCAAATTAGATCTTGTTGTGCCTTTCAGGAGAGCAATTTTAAGGTCTGAAAAATAATGAAATTGACTTTTCACATGTGTTCTTCCTCTTTCTTAAATGGTGAAAGCTGTTTTGGGCTTATTTCTCACTCTATACACTCTCCTTATGGGACTCTTTCATTAAAAAATTGAGTTACTAATATAGGCTGAGGACCTGTAAATCTAAAAAGCTTCATTTCTTTTCTGAGCTTCAGATGCATAAAATTTAAAAGCCTGTATGGTAATTTCACCAGGACATTTCAGTTACCTAAAACCTGAACTGTCCAAAACACAATTTGTTACTTGCCTTTACTCATTTAAACTGTTCTACTGTATTCTTACTTGATAACAGCTTGAAACCTAAGAGAAAGCCTAAGTTCCCCTTCCCTCAACCCTCTACAATTAAATCTTAAATGCCTCAAACTCTATCCACTTCTTGAACATGTGATGTCCTCTTTGTCTCCATTATCACTACCTTCATTTATTGTGGTCCAACTACTATATACTTTCTTAACTAGTTTTCTGTCTCCTGTCTCCAGTGGGTCCCAATCCTCTGATAAGCACATGCTATCTAAACATACTAATGGCTTACCAAGCAAAATCTTCCAATGGCTTGTCATACCCTATGGCAGAATCCACTGGGGAGCTTATAGATTCCTGGACTTCACCTTCAGTGAGGCAGGCAATGCTCAAGATCTTATTTTAATTTTAATACACAAAAATAATTTTTAATAATTAAAATGTTTTCCATGGGTAAAATAAACAAAAGTAGTAAAATACTTTTAAGCTATGTCTGTTTTTAATTTTCTGGTACTCACTTCCCAATTAGTTCCCTAACATTATTCCCTGCCTTCTGTTCCTAACTTGATATTATGCATGGTTTCTTTTTAAATTCTATTTGTCATTTTAGTAACTTCAAAAATACTAATTACTTAGTAATTTTCAAGCCTATGGACTCCCCTACTAAGTTGAATACAATGGTTTTCCCACTCTTATCATTACCTTTCCCTTCATTTACTTCTCAACTTCTGTCAGAAATACTTTTAGTTTTATGTTTATTCAGGTCAACATTTACAATTTGTTCCCCAGCTACATTTGAGATGTCCATGTTTCGTGTACTTGCTAATTCTAAGAGTTGAAAGCTAAGATGCGTTGCTTAACATTCCAGGTGGCTCTGATACACAGTCAGATTTGGAACTACTGCCCTACAGAATTAGAATGAAGTACAGTGGTACCCCGGTACCCATCATTAATTCGTTCTGGAAGTCATGACAAGTACCGAGCAAGCAACAAGTAATGAAGCACGTTCTCTTGTGGGGTGGCGCTGTGACTCATACAACTGTGACGAGACCCTAGCAAGCACTGAATGCTGAAACATTTTTTTCTTGTCAAAATGCAAGGAACATAGGGTTTGAGCAGTTCTGAAGCTGATGAGTACCAAGGTATAACTGTATCTACCATGCTACAAAGCTTGCTTATTGGTCATGTCTCAGCCTCATGTTTTGGCAGTTTCTACCTCATCTTTTGTGATTCAGCAACAACAAACTACTTATAATTTGCTGAATGCTATTTCTCACCTCAGACTTTGCTCATGGTGTTATATCTGCCTGGAACACCTTTCATCCCTTTTTACTTTATTAATCCTTATTCATCTCTCAAAATCCAGCTCAGGTGTGACTCCTGCTTCTTCCGGGTTGGATTAGGCATTTCATTTTGTTGTACATTTCTATTAGGGTAATTAGCACATTAAATCAGTTCATATTTATCTCCATGACTAGACTACATGCCTTGAGGGCTAGAACTGGGTCTTCCTTACCACTGTCTTCCAAGTACCTTAGTATAGTGCCTGTTTAATATAGGGCAGCAATTCAGTTACCTAAGCATATGCAAGAAGCTGAGAAGGATTGTACACATAGAACACAGTATTTACTTTATTCTGTACTTGATTAGGTTAAGACAAAAAAAAAAAAAAAAAGAAGTGCTATATTAGTCAGAAAATAAATGTAGTTACAAAAAGAACATTAAAATATGTAATAACGGCTTATAATAAATTTACCTCCACATTCTTCTATAAGATTGGCTATGGTTTCTGCCTCATCTTCAGCCATTTTTAATATATTACTTAATCCATCGAGTACTACTTGCACAACTTGTGCATCTTTTACAGTCAGCAAATTGCAAAAAGGTGGAATAACATTTTGTTGAATTAGGTAGGCCACCTGAAGAATAAATACACCATGATATAGTAAATGTAAGTGAACTTTGTGTACTTATCTCGCTGAAATAATTTTGACTTAAAAATATTAAGTATGAAAACACGACCTCGTCTCTCGCATGCTAAATTAGACTACATTATTCTAACTTCCTTTTCATGTAGTATGTTTATTTTTCTTAAACTTAGAAAAAAATTAAGAGAAAGTGAACAAATCACTCAAATTCTTATGAAACATTTCTTTGCCATAAGGAATACTTCTTTCAAAGATCCTTTCCCCTCTAAGATTAAGAAATTAAAACACCAGTTAAGAGGCCAGATATTAAAAAAAAAACAAACCTATTGACTGTTTAATGTGAGAGCATCCACTGGCTCTTCAGTATTACATGTAGCTTTCTCATATACCTGGCTCCCTTCAATTTACTATTCTAAGGTTTTGTAATATTTTCATAATATTTTTCTATCTTTTTATATTGTTAGTTATTATTTCCATGCATATTTATATCCTGCTCAGTATTCCTATTTAATTGGATTCACTGCTCACCACCAGTCTACAGCTTATTTGTGATAATTGTCAGTTTACTGTTTATCAGTTCCAAATTCACTCCTTTTAACTATCTGTGAAACATCTTTCTTAGACCTTTAGAAACCCATTTTATGTTGCCAGAAGGCACAATGATAAGCTTTATCGCCTGCGCACTTTGAGAGTGAATGCCTCTCTAAATTTTATGCCTAAGGCACCTCACATTCCTCTAGTTTCTACTCCCAACTCTTTTGTTTGAGTTTAGTGCCCAGCAAGTGGCCAGTAAATTTTTGTTCACTTGTTAGGAGAATATGCGAGGCAGTTTCATTCTGTCCAATTAACAAAAAAAGTCCTCTTTTTAAAATTAATACTGTTAAAAAGCAAAAAGCAAAACCAAAAAATAACCAAAACCAACCAACCAAAAAAAAAACCCTGACTATAAGTGCTCAATCTTACCATGCATTAGAAAATTCTTGTAGGCCAAGAAGTTGGAAAGGGAACACTTCTCATCTATGAAATATAACTAAAGGAAGTCAAGGTGACACTTTCATATTAAAAAAAAATTCACAGAATGTCTGTTTTCTTACTATTATATTAAATTATGACTTACTGAAATCTAAAACTTAAATGATCTGTTCTGTTATTTTACCAGTTCTGGAGAAATAAGGGCTGAACTTACCTGATCTTTCCTTCCACTAATTGTTAAGTTACTTATGGCCCAAGCAGCTTCTTTCTGAGTGCCAAAATCCCCCTGCAAAAGCAGAGCAAAGGATACAACAAAATGCAATATAAAGTAAACTGGAAAACTGTTTTCTGAAATAATTTTTTAACTGCTGAATATTCCCACAGGTTTACTGCTAGCCTTTCTATAGGCATATATAATTTTTACTTATTAAGATAGGTCTTTGGCCCTGGCTGGTATGGGTCAGTGGGTTGAATGCAGGCCTGTGAATGGAAGGTTGCTGGTTCAATTCCTAGTTAGGGTACATGACTGGGTTGCAGGTCAGGTTGGGGGTGTGCAAGAGGTAACCAACTGATGTTTCTCTTGCACATCAATGTCTGTCTCCCTCTCTTTCTCCCTCTGTTTCCCTCTAAAAATAAATAAATAAAATTAAAAAAGCAATGCAAGAAGAATACATGATAGGGCGAGAACAGGCATGTACATAGGCATTTGCTTGTATTTAAAGAAGAAACAATGAAGGAACAAACCAAAAACTAATAAAAAAATGGAGCAGTCATGCCCTGGCTGCTGTGGCTCAGTTGGCCAGAGCATCATCCCGTAAAGCTAAGGGCTGTGAGTTTGATTCCCAGTCAGGGCACATGCCTAGGTTATAGGTTCAATCCCCAGTTGGTCAGAGGCAACAGATTGGTGTTTCTCACTTACACCAAATGTTTCTCTCCCTCCCTTCCCCTTTTTTCTAAAAAAAGATTAAGAAACATCAAAATCAATAAGCATGTCCTCGTGAGGATAAAAAAAAAAGAATTAAAAGTAAAAAATATTCTTGGCTGTATGGTCTTATTATTTTGATAGATTTTATTATATATCTCAGTATACCCTCAATTTTTTCAGGAAGATTTCCAGCATAAAAGAAATGAAAATATAAAATCCAAGAAGTGAAAAGAAAATCACTATTATCTTAAATACCCAGTAATACCCGATCGCTTCCTTTCATTCATGATTTGTTTTTCATGAATTCTCATATTCGTATTACAATATACTTTTCCACTGTATAAAAAAAATACACCATCACCTATTTTGTTCACTCAGGCCTAGAAACAATGCCAACTTTATAGTAATGATCATCCTTAGTACCTGAACTATAATCCTTGAATACCATTCCCTACAAAAAGGAACCATGACGTCCTGGAGAAATAGTTCATTCAAGGTCTAGGTCAGAAAATATACAAGATAAGCCTTGGAATCACATCATAGCCAAAAGGAAGAAAGCTCTCAAAAACTACAAGGTGATGTAAAATTCAAACAAACAAACAAAAAACGGACACCAAATTTAAGAGCTTCCTATTGGTCAGGGAACAACCTGGATGTCAGAACGAACTATAAGGGACTAAAACTTACAAAACATATATGTGTGTATGTGTATATATATCTATCTCCATAATTTCATAATAACACTACAAAACTCTACCATAGTCTCCTTTTGAGGTTGTTAGGAAACCATGTCATTCTGAAAATTGAGTAATGAGCAAACCTTGCACTTGCTATATAAAATATGTTCTGGTGTAAACCAAGAGCTGATACGCAAAAGCTCTTTACTGAAGAATAATGGCTAATACATAAAGAATGACAAAATTAGAAAGTCAGTATTTTGCAGTTCCTAGTAAAATCAGGGATCTAGGCAATGATAATCCCTAAATGCCTAAAAAGCCATTACATGAAGGACTGATGTCTAATTTTGTAATAATCAGCTGGTATAGGCTGAAAACACCTGAGTTCACTCATTAATCTTAGTATCATTAGAAGTATGACAGAGTAAGTCTCCTGATGTGAATCACTAGGAAGTATAGAGTACTGCATAAGTATTCTTGCCTAGCAAAGCAAGCCTAATCTGCCAGTTTCTAGGAAAGCAGCTTCTACTACCAGTTTGTAGAAAACATGGAGAAAAATAAGACAGAAATATTTTTCTCTTTAATTATAGATCAATCTTCAGGAAAAAACGCTCAGGCTGTGATTGTGACACTTTATTTTTTATCCTCACCCAAGGACATTTTTTTCATTCCTTTTTTAGAGAGAGGGAGGGTGAGAGAGAAACATCGATTGGTTGGCTCGCACAAGCACCTGGAAGGGGGATCATAGGAGCCTGAAACAGGTATCAGATCCACAACCTAGACATGTGCCCTGACTGGAAATCGAACCCAAAATCCTTCAGCTAGGACCATGCTCCAACCAAATGAGCCACACCCGCCAGGGCTATTGTGACATTTTAAAATGTCTCTTTCCCAAACATTAATGTAAACATGAGATATGAGATATGGCGTATGATTAAATACCACACTTACTTGCAGTTTAATCTTGGGTAATTTGTCTATACCATAATTTCTTCATATGTCAAATGGGGATAATTCTTAACCTCACAGCGCTACAGTATTAAATGAGGTAATATATTCAAAGTGCTTAGCACAACACCTAAGCATGTATAATCAGTAGTAATAATATGAATGTTTAATAAATCCCAGGATAATAGTAATCTTAGTAAAAGAATGATACAGAAGGGCCAAGGGTTCCTAAAAAAACCGTTTATTGTATATATAAAAACTTCTAGGTTTGAAAGTTTTAATATTAATACCACTTTGGTGTAGTATTTATGCCAACTGTATAGGTTTTAATTAAATAAAAAGTATATATTCACATAATTTCTTAAATTTAAATCCCTTTACTTTTACTCAGGTACATAAGAGATGATTTTCTTACCTTATCCAAAAGGTGTATTATCATTGGGACAAGATTGGCATCAATTACCGCCTGAACCTGCTGCTGATTTCCTGCGGTGATGTTAGAGAGGAACCACACTGCTTCCTGTAGAACAAGACCCCTTCAATATTTCTCATTAAAAAATAAAATTTTCATCTGAACTAAGAAAAAATACATTCACTACAATGTCCAAATGATTTTATTATGGAGTGAGTTCCACAATGAAAATTTCAGGAATCTCAACTTCTCTAACCCTTTTCATATTTTCTGTGGACAAATTGCTAATTGCCCCAATCCAAGTCATAATGAACTAAGCCTTCTAGAGAATTCTTGAAACCAATTTTGCAAACACTAAGACTCAAAAGAAACTTGGCTGAACAAATACTAAAGAATCAATGGGCTGTAACACAAACACAAATTCTAAAACGACTGTAAACAAGATTCAGCATCCCCTTCACACAATGTGCTTTACTCTATTGTAACTTAGTCTTACCCAAAGTAGATAAATCTCAATTATCATGGATTGAAAATTGAAAATTATGAAATGGTGGGTTGTATTAATATACTTATTTGTAACAGTCATTCACTGCACCAAGTCTCTCAAAAACAGAAGCAGATATTTGATTCCTTTACTGGTCTACCTTCATGATCTTTTTATGCTATCCGTTATATCACAACAGTGTTACTTCAGCCAAGATTACAAATTTGGTTTTTTTTTCTTTCCAAGTTTCACAAATAAATGCAAACTGAAACCACAATTAGCATGAAACAAGGCAAAATACTCAACATCCTATGTAGGACAGTACTATAATTTATCAAATTTAACAGAGTTACCAATTTACTAAAAGGAAACATTTTCTCCATTTTAAGAAACTAGTAAACAAATTTACTGCAAAAGCTGTTAGTATTAGCTAGTGTGCAGCAGGCTCTTTTGGATCAGATCACAGGACCATGTTTAATGAACCTGTTAAAGATTTTAGGGTGCTAGGCTACTTAGGTGAGCTCTTCTTGGGTTATAATCATCGGCAATGTTGTAATCAACAACCCACGTATGTCTACAACAGCCTCAGATGCACTCCAATATCAGCATCACCAATCAGTGCCCCCTTTTCATAGCCTACACAAGCACGCACACACACGCACACACACACTATTATCTATAAAATATTAAACTTACATTAATTACTTAACTTAGGTATTAAAAATTTCCAATCATACAATACTCAGCACCCAATTATCTTTATTTCATCATTTCCAAGAGAGCCAAATTTGCACGTCTATAATTGATTTTTTAATGGAAAATTATGTTAATCCATGTTATAAGCAGTAAACTATTTTACCTTTCTTGTTGTCTAAATGACAGTTTACATTAATAATATTATAGACAGTTCTGAGTCCCTGACTTTACAAATGAAAACTGCTGACATTTTGTATATCACTTATTAAATGGTATTTAAAAATACTTACTTTATTAATTTTCTCTTTGGGATGTGTCAGAAGTGCTGGGAAATGTGACAGAGCATCACAGTTCAAAACTACTTGTGTTTGCTCATCAGTTCCAGTAACAATGTTGCCCACAGCTCTAAGTGCAGCAGTCTGAAACATAAAAAGATTTAATGAAATGTTGTTCTATGTGAAATATTCCTTCTTACCATTGAGGTATGTTAGGCAGGTTATGAAAGATAGATTCACTCGTTCCTTTATTCGTACGAAAGAATTCTTTCGAATTCTTTATTCGAAAGATTTATTCACTCATTCATTCATGTCAACCTAATCTTTTTCTGAACAAGTTGTGTTAGACACTGACTTAGAAACAGATGAGTGAATAGGAAGTGAACAGGACACAAAACCCAGCTCTTACGAAGCTTACATTACTGTAGAAGCTGGTCAAGAAACAAGAAAGTATAATTTTAGATAGTAATTAGGGTCATAAAGAAAGTAAGGTAGTACTTTAATTTTTTAAAATTGATTTTAGACAGAGAAAGGGAGAGAGGGAGAAAGAGAGAGGGAAAAAAACCACATCAATTTGTAGTTCCACTTATTTACTCATTCATTGGTTGCTTTTTGTATGTGTCCTGCCCAGGAATTGAACCTGCACCTATCATGTATTAGGACAAAGCTCTAATCAACTAAGCTACCTGGCCAGGGAAAAGAGGTACTAACTTAGATTTCAGGTTTAGTGTTTCAGTAAGTTAACAAAACCATAGTGCCTTTCGGAAGGAAAGCAGAAAACCACTTAATACATGAGATTTCACTATTTGTATAGATCTGAATTAGCAATTATTTTCTTTAGTTATAGTAAAGATATTTTTCTTTAAAATCTTTTTTTAGTAGTTAAAGATTTGTTTCTTTGGCTAATTTTTCCTTATATAAGACAAACCACACAGGGTTTTAAAAAAAATTGATATATAATTTACGTAAAAAAATTCATCCTTTCAAAGTACACAATTTAGTTGTTCTTAGTATATTTAAAGCTGTGCAACCATAACCAGTATATAGTTCCAAAACATTTCATCACACCAGAAAAGGCTATCTGGATCCATTAGCAGTAATTCCCACTGCCTTCATCCCCAGGTTGCTGACAAACACACTATGCCTGTTCCTGTGGATTTGCCTATTCTAGACATTTCATACAACTGGAATAAAACAGCAGATGGTCTTTTATTTGGCTTCTTTCACCTAACTTAATGCCTTTAAGGTCCATTCATGTTGTAGCATATATCTGTATTTCATTCCTTTTTGTGGCTAAATATTTTATTTGACCATTTGTTAGTTGATGGTCACCTGGACTGTTTACACTTTTTGACTTTTAAGAATAATACTGCCATGAACATCTGTGTACACATTTTAAATCTCGAAATGTGTTTTCAGTTCTCTTAAGTATATACCTGAGGCTGAAATCATGGGTCATATAACTCTATGTCTAACTCTTTGAGGTACTGTCAAACTATATTCTAAAGAGGTTGTAACATTAAATAATTCCAACAGCAGTGTATGAAGATTCTACTTTCTCTACATCCTTGTCAATACCTGTTACTGTCTTTTCAATTATAGCCATTCCAGTGGATATGAAGTGGTATTTCCTTGTGGCTTTGATTTGCATTTCCTTAATGATTAATAATGTTGAACATCTTCTCATGTGCTTATTGACCATTTGTATGTCCTCTTGGGAAAACTGTATTTAAATGTTTTGTCCATTTTCAAATTGTTACTTGTCTTTTTATTAATGAGTTGAAGGAGTTGTTTCTGTATTTTAGATACAAGTCCATTTTCAGAGATATGATTTGCAAAAATTATCTTCTATTCTGCAGGACATCTTTTCACTTTTTTGATGGTGTCCTTAGAAGCACAAGTTTTAAAATTTGGTAAAGTTCAATTTATTTTTTTCCTTGGTTGCCTGTACTGTCATATCTAAGAAGCTACTACATAAATGAACATCATAAAGATTTAGACCTGTGTTTTTTTCTTCTAAGAAATTTATACTTTTAGCTCTTACATTTAGGTGTTTGATCCACTTTACGCTATTTTTTTAATATGGTATGAAGTAGGGGGTTTAACTTCATTTAAAAAAAAATTTTTTAATCCTCACCCAAGGATATATTTATTGATTTTAGAGAGTAGTGAAGAAAGAGGGAGAGAGAAACATCGATGTGAGGGAGAACATCAGTTGGTTGTCTCCTATTTGTGTCCCAAATAGAATCAAATCTGCAACCTAGGTATGTGCCCTGACCAGGCATCAAGCCCGCAAACCTTCTGGGTGTACAGAAGAGTATGCGACGGCACTCTAACCAACTGAGCCACCTCGTCAGGGCATCAGCTTCATTCTTTTACATGTGGAGATTCAGTAGTCTCAGTATTATTTGTTGAATAGACTTCTCTCTCTGTTCACTGAATTTTCTTAGCACCCTTGTTGAAAATAAATTGATTGTAAATGCACAGGATTATTTTTGGACTCCTGATTCTATTTCATTGTCTATTTTTTAACATTACCTTAAAGCAATTAGTGGTAAGAAAAATTTACATTTTTAACAACAAACTCACCTGAACTTTAACTTCCTGGTGGCTGAGCAGAGGAACCAAATGAGGAACTATTCCAGAGTCTATTACCATCTGTATCTGTTCATTGCCAGCGTCAGTAAGGTAAGAGAGGGCCCAGACTGTATCTACCAATATCTAATGAATAAAATGAAAATTCAAATAGCCTTTAAACATTTCCTCATTTTAATAATTCATAACCATACAGACTAATCTATGATTGTCCTATTACGGTCTCTTTCTCTCAACTCAATTCACTGGAATCTAAATCTTTATTACACTAAATGTCCTCATCTATGAATGTTTGTATCAAGTAAATACATGTTTAAGTCATTTTCAGAACGTTTAGGTTAGTTATGATCCCTATCAGAGATCAGTATTCAATAATAATTCATTAAGATACAAACACACTACATAGCACATGAAATAGAAGAAAAAGACATTCTCTTTTCCAAATGCTCACACTGAGGGATAATAGGTCCAAGGATGTTGTGGTAAATGTATATAGTTGGAAAGAATTTATGTATCTAGCATACACAGAGGTTCCAAACATCTGGGCTCGATGGATATATTCAAGGTGTTCTCTAGTATCATTATTACCATGTAGGTATGTCTAAAGCAAACACTCCAGTATTAGGATGATAGTAGTTTCATCTTTTCCAACCAGTTTTCTTTGCCTTTAAAACCAGAGGTAACTTTCCAAACAGTGGAAGTTTCCCATAGCTGTAGAGCAATACATTAAAAGCAACCTGTGAAATGTTTAATCAAAAACCACAATCTAGGTTTAAAAAAAAAAAAAGAGAGCGTGCGCGCGTGCACAAGCGTGTGTGCGTGCACAAGCGTGTGTGCTCCCCTATAACTTACACTAAAAAATTTTAATTTTAATTTTAATTATATCTGGTCATTGTGTTTCCTTTTCTTTTGTATTTAAGTCCTAATTAGAAGTTATGGCCAAAAGGAAGTATGGCAAACTGTTAAACTACTACACAAATAATACAATTACTGACTATGACACAGAAATAAAAACCGTTCCTGGAACTTTCAAAACTTTTACGAAATAGGGACTCTGTGTCAAAAGACAAGCCAGAAAAGTCTGAAACCTTTTAAATTCTAAACCAATGGCATGTTTAAAACATTCAAGAATCTCCTAGATGGAGGATATATTTCTTTGCCACTGCTCCATTCAGGAATTTAAGAAAGTTCTATGAGAGATCCAGATGGAGGAGGAGTGAATGGAAGTCACACTGACCTCCTCCCAGGACCAATTTGGAATTACAACTAAATTGTGGAGAAATCACCTGGAGCAAATGACTGAACAGTAGCAAGAGTGAAGCCTTGTAACCTCGGACAGAAGAATCAGTTTGGCACAACCTGCCTGGTAAGGAGGGCGGCACAGACGCGAGAGGGCTGGCTGGGCACCCACAGACAAAAGCGCCAGAGAGATATTTCAGTGGCCAGTTGGATCCCCTGAGAAGAGTGGGGTCTAAACCATAAGCAGGGATCCTCAGCCTACAGCACCAGAGCCCAAAAAGTACACAGATAACAGCCAGCTGCGAAAAGCTGCAGGATTGCCCTCTGCCACAGATGGGCACCTGGAGACTGAAAGAGCCCCTTAAAGGGCCAATGCATAAATTTTCACCTGCGGCCACTTCCCCTGGGCTCCTGGAAAGGCAGAAGCAGAGTGGGCTAGAGACACGGGATGGAGGTTTTGGGGAGAGAACTGAGAAGGCAGCTGCAGGGATCCCAGTGCTAAGCCACACCCCACGTGGCAGCAGCCATCTTGCTGAGGCAGACCACTCTCCTGAGCGGTGGCCCAGTGGAAACAACAGCCCCACCCTCAGGAGAGACTCTGCTCTGGTCCTGTGGTGCTTAAGCCTGACTGCTGAGTGCAGAGTGGCTGCCACACACAGTAGATCCCTACAAAGCGGGGACACAGTGGACTAGAGACGCCTGGGGAGAGGCTGGGGATGGAGACTTTGGGGAGAGAACTGAGAGAGTAGCCTCCAGGATCCTGGTGCTGAATTAGCCCCCATAAGGCGGCAGCCTTCTAGCTCACAGACCACTCCCCAACGAGCATGAACAGCAGCAGCCAGAGGGGAAACATTAGCCCAGACCCCAGGAGGGATTCTGCCCTGCCTTATGGTGTTAAAGCCTGACTGCTGGGCGCAGAGTGACTAGATTAACAACTGAAGGGGACAGCCACAGACTGTAGGTCCCAGGAAGTCTCGAACAGACTGCCTAAGGTAAGACAGGGTCAACATCTGATTTCACTAGAGGTGGATCCAGAAGGAAAAACAGCGGTAAATACTAGAGGCTACTGAGACAAGTTCCACTGTGGTCTTCTCCATGATTTGCAATATTTTCTTTACAATGTAGCTTTTTAACATTCATTTTTTTTGTCCATGAAGTTGGTGCATATTAAGTCACTAGATTTTATACTATAGTTTATTTCTCTCTTTTCTTATAATAGTCTTAATCTCTTTACAGCCTTATTAATACTGGTTCTTTTGCTGTTGATAGTGGGATTGCAGGAGGTGGTTATTTCTGCAGTTGTGGGTTTGTTTCCTGGGCTTTGTGGGTTTGCTCTGGTAGCCAAATAATGGGAAGACAAAGAAACAACCCCCAATTGAAAGGAAAGGAGGAATCCTCAGAAAGACTACTAAATGAAATAGACGCAAGTAAACTATCAGATATTGAGTGCAAAACAATAGTTATAAGGAAGCTCACTGAACTCAGTGAGCTCAGTGAGACCTACAAAAAACTACAGGGAAACTACAAGGAACTTACTGCAAACTGTATCAGCATGCAAAAGGACATAGAAACTATCAACAAGAACCAAGAGGAAATGAAGAATACATTTTCTGAATTGAAGAACACAGTAGAAGGAATCAAAGCAGGCTATGAAGCAGAGGATGGAATGAGTGAGCTAGACGACATGGTAGAAAAAAACTTCCAGAAAGAACAAGAAAATGAAAAAAGACTCAAAAAGAATGAAGACATGTTAAGGGAAATGCAGGACAACATGAAATGTAATAATATCCATATAACAGGAATACCATAAGGAGAAGAGGAGGAGCAAGGGACATAAAATCTGTTTGAAAAAGTAATGATGGAAAACTTCCCTAATTTGAGGCGAGAGGAAGTCACGCAAGCCCAGGAAGCACAGAGGGTCTCATTCAAGAGGAACCCAAAAGAGATCCACTCCAAGACACATCATAATTAAAATGGCAGGTATCAAAGACAAAGAGAGAATCTTAAAGGCAGTAAGGGAGAAATAGGAAGTAACATACAAGGGAACCCCAATGAGATCAGCAGCTGACTTGTCCATGGAAACACTACAAGACAGAAGGGAATGGTAAGATATATTCCGAGTAATGAAAAGCAAACACCTGCAACCAAGACTACTCTACTCAGCAAGGCTGTCATTTAAAATGGGAGGTGAAATAAGGAGCTTCTCAGACAAAAGAAGGCTAAAAGAATACACCTCTACCAAACCAACATTGCAAGATATACTAAAGGGACTGCTTTAAGAAGATGAAGAGTGAGAGAGAGAGGAACACAAGTACAAAGGGAAAAAATGAATAAGCACCTATCAATAATAACCTTAAATATAAATGGATTAAATGCTCCAATTAAATGACATAGAGTAGCTGTATGGATAAGAAAGCATGACCTGCACATATGCTGCCCACAAGAGACCCACCTCAGAACAAAAGGCCTACAGACTGAAAGTAAAGGCTTAGAAAAAAAATATTCCAAGCAAATGGACAGGGGAAAAAAGCCGGGTAGCAATACTCGTATCAGTCAAAACAGACTTCAAAACAAGAGCCACTGGTCAAAGGAAAAATCCATCAAGAAGACATAAACAGTGTAAACCTATAGGCACCCAACATAGGAGCACCCTAATACATAAGGAAAATCCTGGAGGACTTCAAGAAAGGTATTGACAGCAACACACTTATAGTAGGGGATTTTAATACCCCACTGTCAACAATGGATAGATCATCCAAACAAAATATCAACAAAGATACTGTGGAACTGAATGACGCATTAGATCAAATGGACTTAACTAATATATATAGACCCTCTCATCCCAAAGAAGCAAACTACACCTTCCTTTCAAATGCACATGGAACATTTTCAAAGACAGACCACATAACAGGATACGAAACAAGCCTCAACATTTAAGAAAACTGAAATCATATCAAGCATTTTCTCAGACCACAAGGGCTTAAAATTAGAAACCTACCTCAGGGAAAAAACTCAAAAACATTCAAACTCATGGTGACTGAATAGTATGCTATTAAACAATGAATGGGTTAATATGAGATGAAGGGAGAAGTCAAAAAGTTTCTGAGAACAAATGAAAATGAACATAAAACAGTCCAAAATCTATGTGACACAGTGAAGGCAGTCCTGAGAGGGAAGTTCATTGCAATACAGGCCTACCTACAAAAGATAGAAACCTTTCAAATAAACCTAACCCTACATCTACAAGAACTGGAGAAACAACAACAAACAAAGCCCAGAGCAAGCAGAAGGAAGTAAATAATCAAGATCAGAGCAGAACTGAATGCTATAGAAACTAAAAACAATTCAAAGGATCAATAAATCCAGGAGCTGATTCTTTGAAAAGATAAACAAAATTGACAAGCCTTTAAGCAGACTCATCAAGAAAAAAAAGGGAGAGGACACAAATAAATAAAATCAGAAATGAAAGAGGAGAAATTACAACTGACACCACAGAAATACCAAGGATTGTAAGAAATTACTATGAACAAGTATATGCCAAGAAATTTGAAAACCTGGGTGAAATGGACCGATTTCTAGAAAACTATAATCTTCCAAAACTGAATGAAGAAGAAGCAGAAAGCCTGAACAGGCAGATAACAGCTGGTGAAATTGAAGCAGTAATCAAAAAACTCCAGGCACACAAAAGCCCTGGACCATATGGTTTCACAGGAGAATTTTACAAAACATTTCAGGAAGAACTAACCCCTGTTCTTCTTAGACTATTCCAAAAAATCAAGGAAGAGGGAAGACTTCCAAACTCTTTGTATGAGGCCAGCATCATCCTAATCCCAAAACCAGATAAAGACACAACAAAGAAAGAAAACTACAGGCCAATATCGCTGATGAACACAGACACTAAAATCCTCGACAAAACACTGGCAAATCATATCCAGCAATACATTAAAAAGATCGTACACCATGATCAAGTGGGGATAATATCATGCATGCAAGGATGGTACAATATTTGCAAATCAATAAATGTAATACATCACATAAACAAGAGGAAAGACAAAAATCACATGATCAATGTGCAGTTGCCTCTCATGTGCTGTCAACCAGGGACCTGGCCCGCAACTCAGGCCCGTGCCTTGGCTGGGAATCAAACCAGCGACCCTTTGGTTCGCAGGCCAGCGCTCAGTCCACTAAGCCACAGCAGCCAGGGCTCATATATACTTTTTCAAACAAATTCAATATTCCAGCTCTGGCTGGCGTAGCTCAGTGGATTGAGCACTGGCCTGCGAACCAAAAGGTCTCCAGTTCGATTTCCCAGGCAGGGCACGTGCCTGGGTTGTGGGCCAGGTCCCCAGTGTGGATGGGGTGGGGGAGCAGTCGAAAGGCAACCGCCCACTGATGTTTCTCTCCCTCTCTTTCTCCCTTCCTTCCCCTTTCTCTTAAAATAAAGTAAAATAAAATAAAATTAATATTCTATGATAAGTTTACTAACTACAACTTCAATGTAATATCAGTGTTTCATTTATGATTGAGGAAGCAGTTCTGTTTGTTTTTCCTGATTTTATTTATTTATTTTTAGACAGAGAAGAAGGGAGGAAGAGAGGAAAAGAAACATCAATGTGTGGAACATCAATGTGTGGTTGCCTCTTGTGCGCCCCCCTCTTGGGTACTTGGCCCGCAACCCAGGCATGTGCCTTGACTGGGAATCGAACCTGCAACTCTTTGGTTTGCAGGTCGGCACTCAGTCCACTGAACCACGCCAGCTAGGGCTGTTTTTGTTATTTGTTTTTTAAAAATATCTATCATCTATTATGGATGTGCAGAGCTCCAAAATCCCCTGGAAATTATAAAAAATTGTGTATTTATTCTTACATGTTTAAACTTCAGTCACCTTCAAAGTACTTTCCATTTGATGCAATACACCTATGGAGACGTTTTTCCTGTGCTCAAAACAGTTTTTGAACTTATTGATTTTGATGCCTTTTAGTGTTTATGTCATTTTTTAATTTTACCTCTTCCACACTGGCAAAATGTTTCCCGTTGAGGACTTTTTTCATCCGGGGAAACAACAAAAAAAGTCACTCAGGGTAAGATTGGGTGAATAGGGAGGGTGGGGCATAGGGGTCATGCCATTTTTGGTCAAAAACTGCTGAATACTCAGCATGGTGTGCGCAGTTGTGCTTGTAAATCACCCATCATTAAATGGGCAAATGCACTGGAAGTCTTAAAAAATAAAAACAAAAACCAAAAAAACCACTGAAGCTGAACACAGCCTCTCACAATGCCAGCTGGTACACTGATACAGATGGGTTCCTACAACTTTCATCTAGCGGGGGAAGCCTGTTCTATAGGAGGCCTGCCCTCCAGAAAATAATTCCAGTATTTTTAGGGTCCCCCCCATATGTATGTACAAAGTATGGATGTATCTACCTACTTACCCGCCTACTCAGAGGGAGGGGGTAAGAGGGAGAAAGAGGGAGAGAAACATTAATGTGAGGGAGAAACACTGATGGGGTTCCTAGCAGAAACAAACCCACAACTTAGGCACATGCCCTGACTAGGACTTGAACCTGTGAACTTTTGCTTTGTGGGATGAGGCCCTGAGCCACACCCGTCAGCGAGTTTTGTTTTGATTCATTTATAATTTTATCAAAGCCTTTGGTTATAAGGAGGCAAAACTAAAAATTGCTTACATTTTTTAAAAAAGATCCTAGACTATCTGGGGCTAAAAAAATATATTAGAGGAAAGATATTCATTAATATCATTAGAAAAATATCATCAGAGAAAACTCATTCATCTAATGAGTTTTGTACATTATGTCACTGTTTGATGTAATGTAATTCTAAATTTAATTTGTTGCATATGCTTTAGAGAGATCCTGGCAAAATGGTATTACCCTAGAAGCTGTAAAGAAATGAACAGCTTATCAAACACCGGTCATCATACCAAACTGTGTTTTTAAAGAACCACACAAGTTCCTGATTGTTGCTATGCATTTTATCCATGTGATTTCCTTTACCCCTTATGTATATTTCTAGCTTTTCTAACACACTTAAGGCTACATTGGCTTTAGAAGCAGTCAGGGCATTCTTCCTCCTCATTCGTACTTCCTGAGTTGCTTTTTCCTTTGCCATCAGTGTTAATAAGAATGAGTATGACATATTTATTGTGTTTAAAATCTAGTCTGCAATGATTTTTTTCCTTATTGTCTGGATTTCAAGAATTATCTCTATATCAAGTGAAGCCACTACCAAGGTGACTATAAATGCAGAAATAGAGTAAAAATAAAACTAAAGAGCAAACAGTGTCCATGGTTTTATGTATGTATATGAATACAAAATTGTGTGTAAAGGCACAAATATTTTTCTTTTTTATCTTTCAAAAAATAAAAATACCTGGTGTATGTGTGTTCTCTTATTGGCCAGCCTATCAAAATGAACTTCCATAAAAAGCTGATGAACAATCAAAAAATTTCCAATGTAAGTTTTACGACATTGTATAGACCAAAATAACAGCCTTGATTTCTTTACTGAAATTACATTTAGTGATATAGGTAAACACAGTAAATACCAAAATGCCAAACTATGTATTATAGCTCTTGAAATGGAAAAATCTGATAGAATACACTGACATGATGTCCAGTATAACCATTTTTTCCCTATGTCATGGGGGAGCCCTGAACACATATACATACACACACATAAAAATATATGAAGCATTTACTCACATTTACGTCTGTGTGATGAATTAAAACACAAAGAGCTGGGAGAATCTGAAGAGAGAAATATACAGATTTTAATACATACATAGATTGAAACATACATATAATGATACCTACATTAATATAAAAATAAAAACAAAACAACACTTGTTTACCTCCTGAATGGTTTCCATTGGGGGTGGTGGGTCTTTGTGCCGACATAAGTTGACCATAACCCAAGTAACATTTCTTAAGAATGTTATAGGAATAGACGGACTTATGAAGGAAAGTAAAGGTTTCACAACTCCAAGACTTATGACATAATCTCTACACTGTGGCCCATCACCTGTAGGAAGGATTTATTAAGTCATTAAAATATGTTGACAATAAGCAATTCAAAAACCAAAGCACTGGGTTCAATATGCTACTTTCTGTATTTTAACCAGTTACGTTAGTTTTATATAAATGTTGTAGATGATAATAACCAAGTTCACATTTTAGGTCTCTGAGTCAAGAGAAGCAACATAAAGTTCTAAGTTATTTTTTGCACATTATTTACATATTCAGGGCTCCACCTATAAAACATTTTTATGCCATCCAAACACCAGAAGCCTAATGGGTCTTTAAAATACTTTGCAAACCGAACTGTTGCTTATACCTTCTCTTTCAATGGCAATCTCAAATTAACAAACTTTTGTGTAATAAAAAGATATACCAAATACTGTTAGAGATTAAATATTTGTAGAATTTATACTGAGGATCCAATATCAGAGCATTTAGAGTATTAACTATAGCCTGGCCAGGTAGCTCAACTGGTTAGCATACTGTCCCAATATGCCGAGGTTGTGGGTTTGATCCCTGGTCAGGGCACACACAAGAATCAACCACTAAATGCATAAATAAGTGGAACAACAAATTGATTTTTCTCTCTCTCTCTCTCTCAAAATCAATAAATAAAAATTAAAAAGAGAGTATTAACTATAAATTACTTGATGAACTCAAAAAATAAAGTAAAGAAAAAAGGGGGTGGGGTGGGGAGAACCAACACCTGATTGGGCTCTATCTCAGATCTACTGAAACACAAAATGTGCGGGTTGAGGACTGTGTGTTTTAGCAAGCCAAAATGTGTTTTTGATTCTGGTTTTGAATAAATAGGATTCTGATAATAGGCTAAGGTTTGGAAATCACTGTCTTAGACAATTACCAAATTTAATTTCTCTATCTAGAGTGTCACTGTAATTTCAGGATGAAAGCCATGTTGAAGCACTACATTCCATAAATGAAAACACTTTTCCTTGCACTATAATATTTGGAGATAAAAAGCTTGTTCTTTTTGTATCCATGTATGCTAATTAATTTTAAAATGTCACTGGAATTAAAAATCAAAGCCCAAGATACTGTGGTAATAGTTCTAAGTCTAAAATTTGGTATTAAAAGCAAAGGAGTGAGGAACCTTGGATACACAAATGACAGTATTCTTGACAGCAATACAGCGTGGGGCAAAGTAGATTTACAGTTGTTCATATGGAAGATAACACAATAAATAATACAAGAATAAACTGTTTTGCATACTCACAACTGTAAACCTACTTTTGCCCCACACTGTATTTCAGTGGCCAAGAAAAGCTTAGAGAAATTCCACTCTCTGAAAATTCCTAATTATGAAACCCTAACCATCACTTGCCCCCATTTTGGCCCCCCTAAAAGGGTAATAAGAAGGAGGTATGTCATATAAAAAGGAGGTATTTCCATATAAGAACAATAACAAATATGTGGCAAAAATAAATTTTAACATCAAGGAACACAACACAGTTCAGACCCCAGATTTTTTCCTATTCTGCACTAGACAACAGTTTTCTGAATTTCTGTGTTTGGGTGAAGTGTATGCTCAAGTGAAAAAACAATTCTTGCCCTGGCTGCTGAGGCTCAGTGGATTACGGCCAGCCTGCAAACCAGAAGGTGGCCGGTTCCATTCCTAGTCAAGGCACAGGCCAGGGTTTCGGGCCAGCTCCCCATTGGGGGTGTGCGAGAAGCAACTGATCAATGTTTCCTCACACATCAGTGTTCCTCTCTCTCCTTTCCCCTCTCTCTAAAAATAAACAAAGTCTTTAAAAAAATGTTCATTTTGTTTACTTTTGGTTTATACTTAAACAGTTTTAGTTTTCATAAACTATTTCACAAAAATTAGTAAAACAAACTACTTTTCCTTTTCAACTACTAGAAGTCATTTTTATTACAATAGTATATGATAACAACTGTTGGAGTAATATAAGTTTAAGACAAACCTATGATATTTCCCAATGCCCATACTGCTTGCTCACAGACATTTTGATGGGGTGAATGGAGAAGCCTCAGGAAAAGTGGCACAGCATCTGAAGGAGGAAAACATAGTATCATTTAAGTCTAAACACAGTTATTTGTCAATTATATCAATAAAATTGAAAAAGAGGTTGAAGACACTACAATCTAAACCAAAATCAATCTTTTTTTTTTTTTGCTGAAACCTCAAAAGAAAGAAATTGATTAAAAAATACTTGAAATATATTTTCATTCCATAATTTTCATTAGAATAACAGTAGAGGAAAACTGACTAGCTGACTACTTAGCATCAAAATTAGTTTTAACATACAAATGTCAAATCAAGCTAGTAAGATTTCATTCACAATTAAACTTGAATTTAATTCCAATTTGAAGATTAATTCCTTATAGATTAAACATTATCTTCGAATTAAAAAATAAGCAGTCCAACTGTTAACGTAACTTTTGAATTATGTCACATGAATAATATCACATGGATCCTTAGGTCAGCAATTTCCTGTGCCATCTGAGACTTTGTGAACCAGAAACGATTTTGTTATTTAACAAGGATGGGAAACACAGAGACAGGTTTGTATGGAACAGAATACTGCACTGAACAAATGATTCTTCTATTTCCTTTCAAAAATGCTCTTTGAGTACACGTATTTCAATCGTGCTTACTTTTAATAAAAGTATTTAATTTATCCATTATTTTTGGTATATTAAGACAAGTTAGCAGTGTTAAAACAAATTCTAGATCTCTTTTCTAATCTTCAATAACAGAAAGTGAAAAGAGTAAGGGATTAAGACACTGTCTTGCGATTGTGTAAAATTGACTGAATAGTCAGCCCTAGCTGGTGTGGCTCAGTGGATTGAGCACCGGCCTATAAACTGAAAGGTCACTGGTTTGAGTCCCAGTCAGGGCACATGCCTGGGTTGTGGGCCAGGTCCCTGGTTTGGGGAGTGTGAGAGGCAACCCTATCAATGTTTCTCTCACACAGTGATGTTTCTTTCCCCCTCTTCCTCCCTCCCTTTCCCTCTCTCTAAAAATAAATACATAAAATCTTTTTAAAAAATTTATTGAATAGTCAGCTATACAAAACAACAAACCCCCTAAAAGGACAAAAATAAAACTACCTGAACCCAACATTAAACCAGTTTTATTAAGACTAATGTGATTACTGAATGTCTTTTCTTCATAGTATTATATATAATACGATTGTCTACATAATGAAGATGTTTACTCAGATAATACTTCTGTTCCCCTTCAAAATCATGAAGAAATTGGTGCCTAAGATTTCAACAAGTTCAGACAAGTGTACAAGCTTATACACTTGAAAAGAATTTAAAAAGTACCTTCTTTAAAATTAATTTCTGGTAATTGTGTAAAAAAAATTAATGTTTGGTAGAAGCATCAAATAGTATTTATGAAAAAAAATATCTCAGGTTACTACTTCCAATAATGATTTCCCACTTCTTGAAACAATAAAGAAAAACAATCTTATTATAAAACAATGAAAAAAAAAAGTGAAGTTATTCTTTGAACAGGTCCACCTTACAAAAGATTTTCCTAAATGTATGATAGAAATATCTTTAAAAGAGGCCCAGAGGCAGTATGGCAATGGGAAAAACACCTTTATTTCTATAATGTCCTATTAATAAAGTCTGATTACAATAATGTAGCCTGCTACTATAATTAGGAAATGTGAGATTTTGAATCAAATGAATTTATGGAAATAGAAAATGCCAGTCATTGGTAAAAGATGACCCATGTAACATACTTAAGTTGGCCTACTTCAACTATCTTATGTATTATGGAATAGCTATTATTTGATAGTATAAATAACTTCTTTTTAATAGAATGACTCTTTATTTTTACTTCTTTTTAAAAAAGATCACAATTTTGTCTGTTAACCAACTTACTGGACTGAACTACTGCTTGAGTTTGTTCAGAGGTTCCTGATGCAATGTTTGTCAAAGCCCATGCAGCTTCAAACTGTAAAGAAGGACTACAAAAAACAAATAATTTTAAACAGTAGGGATTTTTACATTGGCCCAAACATCTACCAACCAATTCCTCCCCTCTAGAGCATTATAAAAGCACTGAATAGTTTGTTTCAAAAGGTATCTATGCATCCGGAACTTCTTTTAAACATTCAAAGACTATTTAAAATTTCTCTTCAGTATAAAAGACATACAACTTACTCAGGTATCCTTGTTTTTTAGTGGGAACTCTTTAAAAGGTACTACACCAACAGTTTTCTCAAGTATCTATCTGGCCAAACCATTTCTTGTCAATTTCCAAAGTTTAAAAGTTACATGCATCATTCTCAAGTTCCTCTTCGGCCTTGGCTTTCATCTCTTGGTATCAACACACCTTGCATTGTTTTCTACTTTGGCTTTTCAACTCCATTTTGTAGGATCTTTCTTTCTCCCTCCCTCCCTTCCTTTTCTCTTTCTTTCTCTTTCTCTCTTCTTTCTTTTAAATTTAAAGCTCGAACTAATTACTAGAAAATCTTATCTTTTGCAAAGGATACACCTTAAATTATTTCTTAAAATAATGTACTTACTTGTCATCTCTTTCAAGACAATGGACTAAAATAGGTAATATTCCAGATTTTATTAAGTCATCAATTGGTGGATTTCGATCACTGGACAAAAGCTTCCTAGAAGAGATACACATGCCCCTTGTGAAAATCACATAAAATTAAATTCAAATTCATATCTGATATAGAGATTATAATTAGTGAATATCTGGCACAAATACTCTCTCTGAAAGCTACTTTTTAAATATAATACAACCTTTTCTTTATTAAAGGATTCATAGATTAATAATTAGGAAAAAATAGTAGACCTAATCACTTTACTGCTTTTTTATTAGTATAGTAATATTATTCCCTCAATAAAGTCCTAAATATGACATAAAAAAACAACTAAATGTTTTGTGTGTTACCTTTAGACTTAATTTGAGGTCAGAGAAAAAGTGGGCAGATGCCTTCATCATGTCATTTACCTTGCTAACAAAGGAATTAAGAGGTCATCAAAATATCCCAAATTATTCATACCAGGTCACAACTGGGATAGATAAAGAATAAAAGCTGGTAGGTTGCTTATACAACTTTATAGTTGATACTAGTGTCCAATATTTTATCCTATGGTACACACCAAATCAAAGGTCATATAAACTCAACAACATTCTCTAAAGTGAAATGAAACAGGCACAGCAATACACAGAAAAATATCCAAAGAGATACTGGAGATACTAAGGTGAACAAGACAGACACATCCTTGCTCTCACTGAACTTATTGAGGGTAAAACAACAAAACTTGGTGCCTATGTACACATGTGGCAGGCTAGTCCGTCAATGTGGCCTAACACAAAGCATCACCCACTCAAATCCTGTGCATTGCTATGCAAATTCAATGTTTAAGAAAGCTTAATGAGATCATGCCCCTAATAAACCGAGTGATGCCTAATTATTCACTACCCTACCAATGAAAACTCCTGCTTTAAACCACTCCAAAAACTGGCTTTTACCTAATTAATCTTACTTTCTGTAATTCAACAAAAGGTCAGTTCTCTGTCCCACCATTTCAACTGCACTTCCAAGGCCCTTCATATCCTGCTCTTTGCACTTGGGATGCCCTCTTTTCTGTCTATTCGAACTCTACATATTCAAAGTCCACTTCAAGTTCTATGTTTTCACAGTACTCTCTCTGAATTCTAAATTCTCTGAGTTACTAAAAGAATACTTACATAGCACATGCTTATGTTTGCTGTTAAGTATTACTATTTTTATACAGTTCTGCCTTCCTAATCAGGCTCTAAACTTCTTAAAGCACAAGGATTATACCACAAGCTTTTTCATAGTATTTTCTGTAACATGTAGCACAATTCTTAGCACATAGTAGGAACTAGGCCAATCTTTCTTAACTGAAATACTAGATTTAATTAAATGATTTTTTACTTCTTCACTGAAGACACTCAGTGAGAAACTGTCTTTTTTTTTTATTTGAGTGAATAGTACAAGCAGTATCTAGAAAATATCTATAAAATCAGTTTTGTGCCACAGTCTATCTGTGTTAAGGTGCAGCAGTTTCACCCATAGTTGCTTCTGCAGCATCAATGTAATGTTAACACAGTGAGAAAAGGCAAATGAAGCCTTAGAATTATTGTGAAAATAGATTTCATCTTGTATGCCCCCTGAAATTGTCTCAGGACCTCCTAGGGAGATTGAGAACCTCTGCCTTAGGGACTTAATTATCTTGCAGAACTCATATTTAGAAGAGTTGCTCCAAAACGATAAAATAATCAATTCTGACAATGGTGAGTATAATGTATCGATTTCTTAATCATTCTTCCTATAAACATTAATCTGTTATTTTGAGATGTGAAAATTTCTGTGATTTTCTTTCTACAAAACAAAGTCCTCTCTAAGAAGTTCTGCTACCTCCAGAGGGCCAAACACTCTAATTCTATAATTTTGAGTTTGAAATTCTCTAAGTAGGATCAATTTCTCCCTTAAGCCTTTCCTACTGCATATCACAACACAGGGCGTTATGTCATTCGTTTATTAATAAATATACAAAGCAACCACTATACTGTGTATGATACAACCATGTCATCCCCAAACAAATTTTTAACACAAAGGTCTCAGTAGTAAGTTCTTATAGTTCTTTCCTTAAATGAGAGCATAGGTTGTACAATAGAAATACAAAAAATTACTTAGTATTCCTACCTTAAAAGAGACTGGGAATCTAATTTACAGTCTTAAATCTTAATTTCTACCCGCCTATACACTATTACATTAAGCTTATAACTTGATTTATTATTTGATCAATATGAGGACTGTGAGAATTAGCTACCTGGGTAGGATCTGAACGATCTAAGTTTTTATTAAACTAAACCTATTAATCAGTAAAAGGTAAAACTTTAAAATAATGTTTTCCTGTTAGTCTATAGCAATAACCTGTCAAATCAACTTTTCCCTAGCATCTGTGCTTAATACACGAAAACTTCAATGTACTTGTGAGTTTAGAATATTCCCGCCAATTTTAATACTCTGAATCAGAGGTTAATTTTAATAAATTCAGTTGGTTTACGACTATTTTGTATTGTCAGTCATCAAAGTTAAGTGAGTGTCAAGGCTAGAACATAGTGAAATCCTAAAACAGAACTCCTGTATAATCTATAAAATTTAAATATATCCTCAAAATTTAACTTACCTAGCAGCTTGAACTGCACTTAATTGAATTCCTTGGTTATCACTTGAAGCATTCTATAAAAAAAGCAAAAACAGTTTTGATATAGATACACAAGAAATATAATGAAGATAGAAAAAAAGTCCAAGAAATATAATGAAGACAGAGAAAAAATAACTTGACTTACTTGAACAATAGCTTCTAGAGAGGTATTTTGCTGGGAAAAAGTTAAAGAGAAAACTAAGTTAAAAAGTCACCTGAAAATTCTATATTTATGTAAATCTTTCACTGGTAGGTTTAAGTCACCAAAATAACAGTAACTTACCACTCTATAATCACCATCTATATCAGAATCTTCACAGATATCTTCATGTGGTACGTTCCTTCTCTTTAGGAGATGTTCATCTCTTTTATTCTTAACAAAAAAGAAAAAGGAAAAGAAGAAAAAAAGGAACTGTAATTAAATAAAGCTAAATACTTTCATACAAAGTAGGCTATCTTGTGCCTACAAACTGAAATATGAAGTGCCTTAAAATGCAAATGTAGAAAATTAAACCAAGTCATGAATTAAACACTTCAGCAACACTAATTTGAGTCCCAAAGCCCAAATATTACATTTTAAATAAACTGTGAACTATGTAAAAACAAACTAAAAAACAGAAAAATTTGATTAAAGAGTGTACAGTTTAAGCCAGAATCAAACATACATATTTATTTAAAAACACTAAGCCATTTTATACATCATCTGGGAGCTTCTCTTTATCACCAAAAAAAAAAAAGTCAAAGCAAAGGCTGGGTTTTTCAAAAATCAGAGAAAAATCAACATCGCCTTACAGAAATCAAACACCATTTGAATTTTGCTTAAAATGTTTGGGACAAATTCAAAAATATATCCTCAACTACTTTAATACTTGAAAAGTTCATGAAATTTACAAGTAACAGGCTCCTTTCATGGTAGCTACTACTGTAAATAGAATTATTTAGCATAACTATACTTACAACACAGTTTATATAAATCATTAAAAATTACACAAGGAAAAAACCTGATAATTTGTTTCTCTCTTTTTTGATAATGGTCAAATTGTATTTTGCCAACTTCAAAAACTCGTCAAATTTAGTCAAAATCTTGCACTTGAGATTTATATACATTTGATATCTTCTATACATGCTGTAATGTTATTAGAATGCTGCTTAGAAGTACCCATTATTAATCAGACTTACCTTCCTTAATTCAACTACAACCTCATTTCGTTGTCTTCTCATAGTCTACAAGAAATTAAAGAAAAATATTTTTTAAAACATCACCTCAAATTCTATGACCCCGAGAAGACCACTATTAACATTTTGATGTACATCTTATCTTTTCTAGTCCTATCTGTACACATGATATTTTATTTATAATAAAGATCATATTATACAGAAAATTTGCTATCTTCATTTCACACTCATTCTCAACTACTGAAAATCTTTGAAATTATTAATAGATCTATATCAGATACATCATAAAATTGAAAAACTTATGAATTATAAAAGTACAAAGACACAAAGAATAAAAGAATCCACGATCTCACCCCCCCCCCCATATGAAATGTGACAAGTTAAAAAGTAATGCATGTACAAGGTAAGTTAACTGCTTTACAAAATAAGGCGGGGAGTTTTCCTGCCCATCCAGTCTCTTTCTAAATGTAAACACTGTTAGATTCACTATGCTTCTGAAACACTTATTTATTCTGTTCTTCCCCTTACTTTCACTTCATTTGTAAATTTTTGGAGATCTCCCATTGTGGTATATATAGACCAATTTCATTCTTCTTAATGACCACATAATTGTTCTATTGTGTACTGTAACCATTCTCATATTTTAAAACTCATTCTTCTCATTTTAAAGTCACCTAACACATGGATAGATGCTCACTATAAAACATTCGCGTGTTCAGAAACAACACAAGTCCAAACTCTTTCTATGTAGGGGTTCACCTCAGTCTTTCTAATGACTGTATATGCCAAGATATATTAAGTGGAAAGAGCAAGGTACCAAGTTTTACTTAGGTGTCTAATGAGTACCTCAACTTATGTCCAAAACCAAACTTTGACTTTTAACATACATGCTCTATCTCATCTCATGCAGTTTATATGTGGAGTAAGATTATGGGTTATTTTTTAAGAAAATATTTTATTTCTTTATTTTTAGAGAGGAGGGGAGGGAAAAACTGAGGGAGAGAAACATCGATCACCTCTTGCACGCCCTCAACCAGGGACCTGGCCTGCAACCCAGGCATGTGACCCAACCAGGAATAGAACTCACAACCTTTTGGTCTGCAGGTCACTACTTAATCCTCTGAGCCACACCAACCGAGGTAGACTATGGGGTCTTTTATTCTTTGCAACTTTCGTATTTTTATAAGCATTGTGTTACTATTTAAAAATTTTAAGATCTATCCAAATTACAGATCTATTAATAATTTCATGTTTTTAAAAAATGACTTTATTTATTTTTAGAGAGGGGGAAGGGAGGGAGAAAGAGACAGATCACTCTCCAGGAGATCACACCAGCCAGGAGATCTATTAATAATTTCAAAGAAAATTTCACCAAATGGCATGTTCATCCTTCCAGTTGCACAGACCAAAAATCTTGGAACCATTTTTGATTCTTTTTTTTCTCTCATACATTAAATCTGTTAGCAAATCCTATTGGTTCAACTTCTGTCTCCTACTCTTTCCTTCCATCCTCCTCTCCAGCCCATTCTTATCATAGCAACCAAAGGAACCCTCCCAGGGAATCTTAATTTTTGTGTGTTGTGGACTCCTTTGGGAGCCTGGTGAAATCAATGGACACCTTCTCAGGATGATCTCATCATAAATTCCAAACTGGGCAGGTCATGGTGGGCCATTACACCTGAGGCATGTAACTTTTTTAGTAAAAGGTTTATATCTGCCTTAAGCAAAAACTGTTTTTGTGCATCTGGGTTAAACATACCTCTGGAATGCTTCTTTTCAGAAGAGGCATGACTACCCTCAAGAGAGTGCATAACTTTGTTAATTATCCTGTAATCCAATAACTGCCTTGGTTTCTTCCACCTTCCTGTAATCTTCTTTGCATTCCCTTCTTAATTGCCAATATATAAAAGAAACTGCAAAACTTTTCCTCTCTGGAGCATTTAAGATCTTGCTTCCTGGCAATTGTCATCAGTTTGGCTCAAATAAACTCATACAATTCTCTACAGGTTTGAACATTCATCGTCAACGAAAGGGAACACTGTTTTAGTTAGAAGTTAGTGAACATGACGATGTGATTTTTTCTAATTTCCCAGGCATGCCTGAATTGTACACATAGACTTCATGGGAGGAAGGACTCAGTAAAGACCCCTTTCTAAAGTCAGTCATATTACATTACACTCCTGTTCAAAACCATCCCGTGGCTCTCCAGTTTGGAGTAAAACACTATTCATGACAATGGCTTAAGACCACTTAAATCTTCCCAACTCATTTGCTCCTGTGGAGGAAAAAGGGGGTTCTATAGAAAGTAACCTCACAGATGATCTGATCATAAATTCCTAACTAAGCAGGTCATGGTGGGTTAGTCATGCCACAGGCCTATAACTTTTTAAAATATTTTGAAATTGATTTTCAGAAAGAGAGAAACATCAATTTTTTGTTCCACATATTTATGTATTCACTGGTTGATTCTTGTATGTGCCTTGACCAGGGATTGAACCCACGACCTTGGTATATAGGGACAATGCTCTTAACCAACTGAGTGAAAAGTTTTTAAGCAAGCCTTACCATACAGCAACTCCTAAAAAGACAGACTCCAGAGCCAAACTGCTTGGACTCAGTATTATTCCTTCTCAAGGTGTATTGGTTACATCTTGAAATGTAACCAATGAGAAATCTTCACCTCAATTTTTGACCAAACCAACTCATGCTATCATTAAGTGATATGTTGGTATAGAGAGGAATTTAAAAAAATTATGAAGACTCATTAAAAAAAACCCAAAAAAACTGATAAATAGGCTGTAGGGTGAATAAAAATAATTAAACACATATTACAGTAAGAGTTTCAACATTCAGTATAGATTGATAATTATAGTCTTAAGAGATAAGATATATACATACATATATATATTTTTTAAACAAATAAGGAAACTGAGATTTAGAGAAGTTAAGTTACTTGGCCAAGGTCACATAGGTAGGAAAGTAGGATAGCCAGGATTAGAATTTATAGTTTCATATAAGCCAATTAACTACTAAGCTGTAAGAGTCCAAACCAGTTTTAGAGCTGGAGTTCATACTAAAAGCAAAAGCTATATCCAGACAAACAACTTTGGTAAACAACAATAACAAAAAACTATGTCTCACACAGAAAATAAAATTGGTAAAATACACTGCTTAAAAGGTTGTTCAATGAAAGATAAGACTTCTGAGGGACAGAGATATTTTTAGTCTGAGAATTAAAGTTTTTATTAGTAACTATTCCATCTAAAGAAGGATTATGGTATATGGGTTTTAACTTCATAATAAAGCAACCTATTAAATAAATCCAAAACAACTACTGTTAAATATATTTTATATACACCTAATTTTTTTTCCCATCACAGTATATCTTATTGATTAAATTTGGAGTTCTTGATAATTTGGAACTATTAATAAAGGGTTTAATCAAACCAATTTAACACTGTAGTTACAACATAACTACTCACAGAAACTTACATGCAAAGTAGGAGATTTGATGATCTCTTTATTAGAGAGCAAAAAATCAAGAGTTTTCTTCTCTTGATAAAAAGCTACCACCTCCAAGCTAAAGAGAAGACAATGACATAGAAGAAAGACATCCTATGCACCAGCCTAGCGGCATTTTTACCAGTTTTTTCTTGCAAAAAACAAATTCCTTTAAAGTGGTATTACACATTCAAACATTTTCAACTCAAAAACTCCATCTTAATCAAAGACTTTTATTCCTCCAAGGTCCCATGAAAGGGATACACAAGGCTTCTTTTTCTAAGTCTTTCCTAATGGTAAAGAACAGGGGTTTTATATATTACATGTGAATTATAATAGTTGTGAATTCACATGACATACACTGATGGAGTACACTGTCAATTAAAATCCCAAAAGGCTGCCAAACTGGCCAAAGGCTTATTTATAGGCCAAAGAACTATGTAAAGGACAAAGGCTATAAATGGGGAGGGAGAGGCAGATAAGGGTACTGAGTAAAAGAGGAGAGTTCAGACAGACCAACCAGGATTTCTGATTTCTTTGCTTGGAATACAATGTAAATGTCTAAATTCAGGCAAAAGGAGACATGACATTGTCAAAAATTTTAAACAAGTTAATCTTATAGAACACCGAATGCTATTTCTATCTAAAAAATACAGTTTTAAAATTTAACAAATAATTATTGTGTGTCCATCACTGTGCTAGGTTCTAGGGGTTAAACACTTTTTGTGCTCTAATGAGGTGTAGGATATAGTATTGTCTATCCAATTTATAGCTACTCAGTTTTCAATTAGTGACCATGTCATTTCTAAGTCACTTTTTACCAATGTCTAGTTTTCCTTTAAAACTCTAAAAACTATTAATTTAAAACGATATAATAACAAACTGAATGAAAGTTGAATGTTTTAAGTTTTCTTGAGTAAGAAGTTTGGGTTTCAGTCAGTAAGGACTCAATCAATCTCACTGCAGGAAAATGTTTAAAGAAAATTCTAAAGTTAGTCATACAAAGGATAAGGAATATAAGTGCTTTCATTTTATTTCATCCAGCCTGTTATTCATACCCTAGGAATGTTACTACATAGGCAATACCACAAAAATAAAAGAAATATATTTTTTTTTTTTTAAAAAAAGAAAAGGTACACAATCTTTTGTGGAGTGATGTCATATGTTCCAAAACTGGATTGTGGAATGTTTGTACAACCCTGAAAATTTACTAAAAATCACTGAATTGTACACTTAAAATAGGTGAGTTTTATACAACGTAAATTGTATCTCAATGAAGCATCTGAAAAAGTTATAAACATACATACATGTCCCTCCCTCCCTCAATATGGATTATTACTGTACCATTTAGAACCTCCTGGAAAATATTCAATCAGTCAGATACTTACTAACTGCCTATTTGCCAAGCACTAAAAAGTACAAAGGTGGACCAGACATGGCATATCTATGGCCTTAAGGAGGTAGTACGCTTATGACACAGAAATATTATAAAATAGTAATAATACCTAACATTTAGAAATACTGAGTGCTAAATACCATTCTAAACATGCTACTTGATTTTACTCATTTATTAAATGTAATGTTTTACAAAAGGTCCACTGTTCTTGACAGTAAAAAAATCAAGTGATAGAGATGAAATATCAGTTGAGTCTTTAAGACTGAATGGTAATTCATTTACAGACAGGTGGAAATTATGGCAAATACAAAAAGAGAGAATCATAAAAGATTACACATGCAGGATCCGTTGAAAGATGTCAGGAGCCAGGAATGGAAAGGCAAGGAACCAAATCAATGTCATAAAAAGCTAACCTAAACATTTTCAGAGAAAAGTGACTTACTGGTATTTTCAACCCAAATGGTCATCACATCCTAAACATACTTGGTAAGTACAATGGTTGTTCAACCCATAAATACGGTAAACAAAATGTTAAAAATATAAAACTACAAAAGTCTGTTTTTCCATTCCTTTCCTATTTCTCCCTCTTTTCATCTCTACTTGATCTGTCCAGCAGCAACCATCATACTGTTTACTCATTCCTTTGCCAAATAGTATTTATGTTGTCAAATTATATTATGGTTAGCAAATAAATCTCAACTTGACATTTAGGACAATTAAAACAGAAATCTTAAATGTTTACTCAAACTGTGGATTTATTTCTCAGAGATAATATTTGTTAATAGTAGTAATAGAGAAAAGTTCTAATTAACACTACTACTGGTGGGCAAAAGTCTATATAAGCAGAACCAAATTCTTATCTCTGAGAAGTAAAAAGACTAATGATGATTGAGTATTATAAGAGGAGTTTGAAAGTAGATTCAAGAGGCAAGATTTGACCTTGGCAAGTCTATGGAAGCAGTTTTCAGAAATAATTCTAGTCCAGATACCATATTCTAAATGATCCATATCTAAGTTATACGCACTGAACCTTAATTACATGAATATAATTTAAAAATCACAAAAAACATAAGCAACTGTTAACATTTGTTACCTTTAAGGAATGCGATTACACTAGAGGTTCAAACAGTAGAGATATGTATTAAAACAAAAAATTAGGGGACTTCTGGTCAGACTGGTGGCGTAGGTAAAAATGGCTCACTTTGCCTCCTCGCACGACCACGTCATAGTTACAACTAAACTATAGAACAGCCATAACTCAGAGCTGCCAGAAATCAAGTTGAATGGAAGTCTTACAACAATGGAATTAAAGAAGCCACATCCATCCTGGCTGGTAGGAGGAGCAGTGATGTGGAACGGGCTGGTCCCACATCCATGTGTGGTGGATAAAAATTTGGGAGAGATATCTTGGGAGCAAGGAGTCTCAGCCTCACACCAGGCCCACTGGCCCACGGTTCTAGTGCCAGGAAGGTAAGTCCTAATAACTTCTGGCTGCAAAAATCAGCATGGACTGAGTCAGTGGAAGAAACTCCTGGAGTCCCAAGCAGTTCCTCTTAAAGAATCCACACATGGACTTAACTCAGACTCACTCCCCCTGAGCCCTTGCACCAGGCTGGCAGCTTGAAGGGCACTAGTGGCATACAGGGCGCAACTGAAGTGTCTGGCATCAGGTCGAGAGCTGGGGAACAGCTTTCTCACAGACAGAAAGGCGGGGGACATCACTGTCCCTTTTCTGAACCCTCCCCCCACAGAACCACAGAACTGGCAGGTGAGTGCCGTATCTGAGATTCCATCAACCTGGCCTAACGATGACTGCCCTGCCATAAAGATCCCTAGACTCCATCTCACCCAAGCTGTTAACAGAGGCTTTTCTATGCGAATGGCTGGTTTTGGCTCATGCTTCACAACTTCCTAAATCCTCTCAAACAAGCAACACCTGGCCTCAGTGAACACCCACAGCCCCTGTATATTTTGCTAAGTGGCCCCAGGCCTGGCACAAGCAACAGACACCTCATATTGCTTTATAGCCCAGGCAGGGTGGCCCTGGGTAGAACATGGGGATTAGGGGGAGGTTGGCCTTGTCCTGAACCACCCAGGAAAGCCCAGAGCCTGCCAACCCAGTGGACAGCTACAGATAACATAGGAACACCACCATCCTGCCCCTGCACAGCTGACCCTCCAGAGGGCAGTGCTTGTTGGTAAGTGGTCACAGCCAGTTTTTGCAGCTGACTGGCCTGGAAAAATCCCTCCCATTGACTGCCAACAGCAGCCACAGCTCAATTACAAGTGGAGGGTGTACTGAGCCCACACAGAGGGTATAACTCTATACCCAGCTTGGGTATTAGGGGAGGCTATGCTGCTGGACCCTACTACATTAGGCCACACTACTAAGACAGGGAGTCACAGTAGCTCTACCTAATACATAGAAACAAACACGGAGGCTGCCAAAAGGAAGAGACAAAGAAACAAAGCCCAAATGAAAGAACAGATCAAAACTCCAGAAAAAGAGCTAAACTAAAGGGAGATAAGCAATCTATCAGATACAGAATTTAAAACACTGGTTATAAGGATTCTCAAGGAACTTAGTAAGGACCTCAACAGCATAAAAAAGATCCAGTGAGAAACAAAGGTTTCACTAACTGAAATAAAGAACAATTTACAGGGAAACAACAGTAGAGGGGATGAAGCCCAAAATCAAATCAATGATCTGAAACATAAGGAAACAAAAACAATCAGAACAACAGGAAGAATAAAGAATCCAAAAAACTGTTGATAATGTAAGCAGCTTCTAGGACAACTTCAAGTGTTCCGACATTCGCATCATAGGGGTGCCAGAAGGAGAAGAGAAAGAGCAAGAAATTGGAAATCTACTTGAAAAAATAATGAAAAAAAATCCCCTAATTTGGTGAAGGAAATAGACCTGCAAATCCAGGAAACATGGTGAGTCCCGACCAAGATGGATGTAAAGAGGCCCACTCTAAGGTGCATCATAATTAAAATACCAAAGGTTAAAGATAAAGAAAGAGAGGATCTTAAAAGCAGGAAGAGAATAGAAGTTAGTTACCTACAGGGGAGTTCCCATCAGACTGTCAGCTGATTTTTCAAAAGAAACTTTGCAGGCTAGAAGGGATTGAGGAGAGAGATTCAAAGTCATGAAAAGCAGGGACCTACAGCTAAGACTGCTCTACCCACCAAAGTTATCGTTTAGAATCAAAAGGGAGATAAAGAGCTGCCCAGGCAAGAAAAAACTAAAGGAGTACATCATCGTCAAATCATTATTATATGAAATGTTATTGGGACTTACTTAAGAAAAAGGTGAAAACTATGAACAATTAAATGAATACACACCTATCAACAAATGAGCCCTGGCTGCTGTGGCTCAGTGGACTAAGTGCCGGCCTGCGAACCAAAGGGTCGCCAGTTTGATTCCCAGTCAGGGCACAAATCTGAGTTATGGGCCAGGTCCCCAGTAGGGGGCACATTAGAGGCAACCACACACCGATGTTTCTCTCCCTCTCTTCCTCCCTTCCCCTCTGTCTAAAAATAAATAAATAAAATCTTTTAAAAAAAGTACACCATTTCTTACAACAAAAACAGTCACTTAAAAAAAAATGAATCTAAAAAACAAACTAAGCGAAGAAGAACAGAGAGACTCATAGATACAGAGTTTCGATAGTTGCCAGATGGGATGGGGGTGTGAGGGTATGAGTGAAGAGGTGAGGGGATTAAGAAGTACAAACAGGTTGTTACAGAATAGCCACGGGGATGTAAAGTACAGTATAAGAAACGGAGCAGCCAAAGAACTTATAAGCATGACCCATGGACATGAACAATGGTGTGGGGATTGCCTGAGGGAGGGGGGTGTGCTGGCTGGAGGTGGGCAAATGGGGAAAAGTTAGGACAACTGTAATAGCATAATCAATAAAATATAATTTTTAAGAAAGTTACACATATCTGTTTGGAAAATTTAGAAAATAAAAGTATAAAAGAACAAGAAAAAGTTGAATTTCCAGCATTTTCTATTCACCTGTCTTATACAAGAAGAGTGGTATATATTCTGGGGGGAAGAAGAGGTAGGAAAAAATGCATGTATACATATATGTATCTCCTCACAAGATGAGTTACTACTACGTGACTATGCATATGGTTTTCAGTCCCAGTTCTACCTATAATTAACAGAGTCTTATCAAGTTACCATGTTTATGAGGATTGATTTCCTCATCTGAAAAGTAAAGGAATTCAACAGATCTCTAAGATTTTTTGTATCAAAAATTATATCAATTTTATCAACTTCGAAAAACAATGTCAAAAAATATTTAACTGGCATTTGTACAAGTTATTATGTATGGCAATAATTTCTATGCTAAGAATACTGAAAAAAGCCGTATCTCAAAATTGTAAACAATGAAGAGTTATTCTGTGGCTCTGGTATGGTTGTTCAGTGTTTTCACATTTCTGCACTTTTATTTGCCTTGAACTATAACAAATGAACTTTGTGTTCATGTGTGTTGTGTGTTCATGTGTGTTGTGTGTTCATGTGTGCTGCTGGTGAGGAGGTGTCTGGTAGGGAAAGAAAAATGGTTAAGAAATGACCATAGGTGGGTGAGACACATTTATAACCTTCTCAGAGATGTGAAATGCTGCCAAGGTAAACTTTCAGAATTACTTATAGAAAGTGATTAAGGACAACACAGAGAAAAATTTGTTATACTAAAGAAGTGCATATTTAAGTTTTATATGAGCAAAAGGGAAGGTAGTCCCCTTCTAGAATAGATTATAAGGGACTGATGGAATGCTGGCAAGAATGATTATTTCTCTTCAAATGTTTTGAGTAATTCACAAACAAAATAAAATTTCACAAACTGAATGGCAGGTTGAAGAAAATTCAACACATGGGAATGACACTGGGAAAAATTATGGAGAATATGAAACAAAATGAGATTCGGCCAATTAAGGAAGTCAACAGAACCCAAGCTTTATACTACTGCTGTAAAAATCTGATTTCCCTTCTTTTTGGTGCACTATCAGATAAGAAAAACAATTATCTTGTTCCTTTTGTAAAATAGTAACAGATTAAAATGAAGTATGAAAAGTAAGAGATTAAGGAATATTTTCCTTCTGTGTTACATAAACATAATTTCAATTTATGGTTTTGTTATGGAAAAACTACACAAATAGCATTATAAGATTTTCAAACAGAAATAATACAAATCGTTTAAATTATCTCATTTTATAGAGAAAGGAACTGAGGCCCAGTGACTTCCCCACTAGCAAGGCTCAGATTATTCTGGCCCCAGTTCCTGTTTTTTGGTACTACACTACACTACCTTTGATCTTAGGTCTACTTCTGTTACGTACCTCTTCAAACAAGCTACTTTTCCTTCTTTTTATTTATTTAGAAAATATTATTTATTTTTTATTTGTGAACTTATATTCAAAGACTTTAACCCTGATAACAGAAAAATCTTCATTAGGTTCTGGACAAGTAGCTCACTTGGTTAGAGCATTGTCCCAATACGCCAAGGTTGCAGATTTGATCCCCTTCAGGGCACATACAAGAAGCAATCAATGAATGCATAATAAGTGGAACAAAACAAAAACAAAAAAACCCCCAATGTCTCTCTCCCTCTCTGTGTAGAATCAATTAAAAAATTTAAAAATAAAATCTTCATTAAAAAGAAATTACTGAGTTAAAAAGCCTAACTAGTTTTCCTATATACTAAACAGTATGTACATCTACGTTCACAGAAAGCCATTTTTTCACACAACAAATATTTATTGATCACCTATGATGTGCCACAAACTGTTCTCAGTGCTAAGGATATATCAGGGAACAAAAGGACAAAAATCCTTGCCTTCCTGGAACCTACATTTTAGTGTGGGAGAGAGACAATAGATAAAACTAAAATATACAGCATGTTAGATGGTGACAAATATCAGAAAGAAGAAATATAATATCCAGAAGAGGAATATTTTTAAGATCACCTGTAAGATGAGCAAATAAGTCATCTGGATATTTGGCAGAAGCTATTCAAGGTGGAGGGAATAGCAAGAAAAACGGCCCAGACGTGGGAGAAAAGGAACGGTAAGGAGTCCAGATTGGCTGACATGTGGTGAACAAAGAGTAGCAGACAATGGATGACCACTGTAAAGATTTTGGCATTTACTCTTAGTGAGACAGAAAGCCAATGGTGGGCTCTGAGCAAAGAAGACATGCTCTGACTCATTCCAGATGCTGTGTTGAGAATACATGTTAACTGCAGAAATCCAGGGAAGACATAACACCTTGGACCAAAGTGATGGCAGTGGAGACCACAGATATATTCTGAAGACAGAACCTACAAAATTTGCTAACGGGCAGGACCACAAAAGAGAGGAGACAATGATGACTTGAAAGTTGGCCAAGGAACTGGAAGACAGAACTACCATTTACAGAGATGGGGTAGACTGAATGATTAGCAGGTTTGGGGAATAACATCCTTTTTGAACATGCTAAGTTTAATATGCTTACAATGAATCAAAATTAGATGTCACGAAGTCAGCTGAGTTTAGAGTTCAAGGAAGAGGTTAGGACTAAAAGTACCAATTTAGAAAGTTGGTACTGAAAACAAAGTGATCTGATCAGATTGCCTATGGAGAGAAAATAAATTTAGGCACTCCAAAATTTAAATGCAGGAGACAAAGAAGGACCTGTCAGCGAGATTTCTAGAAGGCTATAGAAATGTGTGCAAATCTGGGATAAAGTAAAAATAAATTATTTTTCAAGGAAGAGTAAGTAACTCTCACATGGTGCTGATAGGTCAAATAAGATTAGGACTGAGAACCATTAGATTACTGAATATACATTTACTTTATAAAATATTTTTATATGGCTACTCATCATCATAGAAACAAAGGTTCCAATACATTTCCTCATCAACTATGAATTCTGGTCTGTTTCCATTAGCATTTATTCCCATCCCTGAAAATTACTATGTAAGACTTAAAGCTGCTAACCCACATCTCATTTATTGTGCTACAGTACTGTACCTAAATTACAGAACTATGGTATCTATAAAACATGAAGATTTCTCCAAATAAAAATAAAACCCATTCTCTAGCCCCTCCTTGTTTTCTTACCCAGAGGCCCATTTTTAACTAGGTCACAGAATTGCTGGGACAACACTCTGACTAAATTTGTGTAAACAGGTCATAAGGGTTCCCCTCTATTAATGCAGTCAATGGAGTAAACTTTATTTTTACATACATACTTCCAAATTAACCATTTTTTCAAGCATAAATTTAAATTAAAAAAGCCCTGGCTGGTGTGACTCAGTGGACTGAGTGCTGGCCTGCGAACTGAAAGGTCGCCAGTTTGGTTCCCAGTCAGGGCACATGCCTGGGTTGCAGGCCAGGTCCCCAGTTGGGGGTGTGTAATAGGCAACCAAAAATATTAAAAATTTTTAAAAAAATCTTTCAACCACAAAATATATCAAATATACAAAAAAAGTATAGAAAATCGTAACAGATACTCATGTATTAATAACCGTCGCTGTTTTAACATATTTGCTTTACTTTTTAAAGAAATATAAATTTCAAAGTGTTACATATATTGCTAAAATCTCACCCCAAACTCAGTCTTCTCCCCCTCTTCCCCTTTATATGCTCCCCAGAAGCAATCATTTTAAACATTTTGTTTAATTCTTGTCAGTGTTTTCAGTGAATATCAACATATTTACGATAGTTTTATATAGTTAAGGTTTTTACATGAATATCATCATGCCATACATATCCTTTTAAAAAATAATCTTTATTTTTTAAAGCAGTTTTAAGTTCACAGCTAAACTGAACAGAAAGTAGAGTTCCCATGTATTCCTTTCCTTTCTAGCATTATCAAATCCTACACCAGGTTGGTACACTTGTTACAATTGATGAGCTTACACTGACAAATCATTTCCCTCCTAAATCCATAGTTTAACATTTGGGTACTTTCTATGGGTTTTGACAAATTTATGCACCATTATAATATCACACAGATTAGATTTACCATCCTAAAAATCCTCTGTACTCTGCCTATAATCCTTGGGAACCACTGATCTTTTACAGTCTCTATAATTTTGTCTTGTCCAGAATGTTACGCAGTCGAATTAATAAAGCAGCCTTTTTGATTGTCTTCTTTCACTTAATGATATATATTTAGGGTTCCCCCATGTCTTTTCATGGTTTGATCGCTCATTTCTTCTTCAGCTGAGTAATATTCCATTGTCTGAATGAACCACAGTTTATTTCTCTATCAATTTACTTAAGAGTATCTTGGTTGCTTCCAAGTTTTGGCAATTGCTCACAAGGACCTAAATTTTCAATTCATTTGCATAAATACCAAAGAGTATGAGTAATAGGTTATATGGTAAGAGTACGTTCAATTGTGTAAGAAACTGTCCAACTGTCTTCCACAGTGACTGTACCATTCTGTATTCCCGCTCGCAGTAAGTTTTTATTGCACTAAATTCTCACCAGCACATGTACTGTTATCAATTTTTTCCTTTTCTCTTAAATTGTGGTAAAATACATGTAACATAAAATTTACTATCTTAATCATTTTTCTAGAAATTAAAAATATTTTTAGGCAGAAAAAAACACAAATTGTAAAATTTACCATCTTAACCATTTTTAAGTATACCGTTCAGTGATGCTAAGTACATTCACACTGCTGTGCATCCAATCTCCAAAACTCTTTTCTCAAAAAACTGAAACTCTATACCCACTGAACAACTCCCTACTTTCCCCTTAACCCCAGCAATCATTGAGCTACCTTGTTTCTAAGAACTTCACTATTCTAGGTACCTTATATGAATAGAATCATATTGCTTTTCTGGCTTAGGATAATGTCCTCAAGGTTCCTCTGTGTTGTGACATATGCCAGAATTCCGTTCCCCACATCAGAACATTACACTTTATGTAAATACCACATTTTGTTCATCCATTCACCCACTGAAGAACACTTGGGTTGCTTTCAGCTTTAGCCTATTGTAAATAATGCTCCTATGAATGTATGTGCACAAATACCTCTTTAAGACCCTTTCAATTCTTTTGGGTATACTCAAAAGTGAAACTGCTGGATCATGTTAAAGTATATTTTTAACTTTTTAAGGAACCACCATACTGTTTTCCATAGGGGTTGCACAATTTTATACTCTAAGAGTACACGAGTGTACCTATATCTCCATATGTTCATCAACACTTATTTTATTTCTTTAAAAAATTTTTATCCTAATGGGTATGAGGCAGTATCTCACTGTGGTTTTTACCTGCATTTCCGTAATGATTTGTGATGTTGAGGATCTTTTCATTTGCTTGTTGACTATTTGTGTATTTTCTCTGGAGAAATGGTTATTCAAATCTTCTGCCCATTTTTAAATAGGGTTGTTTCTTGGTGAGTTGTAGGAGCTCTTTATAATTCTAGATATTAACCACATAATACATTTGCAATTATTTTCTCCCATTCCATTGCTTGACTTTTCAATATGTTAACTGGATCCTTTGATGCAGAGAAGTTTTGAAGTTTGATGTAGTACAATAAACTTTTTATTACCTATTCCTTTGGCGTCATATGCAAGAAATCACCATCAAATCCAATATCATGAAACTTTGTCCTATGTCTTCTTCTAGGAGTTTAACTGTTTTAGGTCTTACATTTAGGTTCTTGATCCACTTCAAGTTAATTACTATATTGTTAATTACATGGTGTTAGGTAAGGGTCCAACTTCATTTCTTTTGTTTGCGAGTATCAAATTTTCCCAGCACAATGTAATAAAAAGACTGTTCTTTTTCCAATGAATGAATCAGTGATCGATCTTGGGACCCCCGTAAAAAATAATTCAACCATACATGCACAAAGGTTTATTTCTGGGCTCCCTATTCTAGTCCACTGATCTATTATGTCTTACTTTAGGCTAGTATCACATTGTTTTGATTACTGTAGGTTTGTAGTAAGTCTTAAAACTGTGAAGTGTGAGACCTCCAACTTTTTCTTTTTTCCCCCCAAGATTGTTTTGACCATTCAGGGTCCCTTGTGATTCCATATGAATTTTAGGAAAAATTTTTCTATTTCTGCAAATAATATCACTGGGAATTTGATGGGGATTGCATTAAATCTGTAGATCACTCTGGGTAGTACTGACATTTAACAATAAGTCTTCCAATTCATTAACACAGGATGTCTTTCCGCTTGTCTTCTCTTTTTTCAGCAATGTTTTGCAGTCTTCTATATAAAGTCTTTCACCTCACTTATCAGGTTTATTCCTAAGTATTTTATTCCTTTTGATGCTATTGCAAATGGACTTGTTTCTCGATTTCCTCTTCAGGTTATATACCTTGTTAGTGTATGCTGATTTTTTTTAAATCCTCACTCGAGGGTATGTTTATTAATTTGAGAGAGGGAGAGAAGGAGAAGGAGGGAGGGAGAGGGAGAGGGGGAGGGAGGGGGGGAGAGAGAGAGAGAGAGAGGAGGAAGGGAGAGAGAAACACCAATGAGAGAAACACTGATCAACTGCCTTCTATATGCACCCCAATGGGGGAACTGATGATCCTGCAACCTAGGTATGTGCCCTGACCGGGAATCAAATCCTCAGTCTTTGGTGTACAGGACGACACTCCAATCAACTGAACCACCAGGCCAGGGCTAGCGTATGTTAATTTTATGTCCTATAACTTTGCTGAATCATTTATTATGTCTAATTTTGTGTATGTGTGTGTGTGCGCGCGCGCGCGCATGATCTTTACGGTTTTCTATATGTAAGATCACGTCATCAGCAAACATAATTTTACTATTCCTTTCCAATTTAAATGCTTTACTTCTTTTTCTTGCCTAATTGCTGTGGCTAGAACTTTCAGAACTACGTTAAGTAGACTGGGTGAAAGCAGGCATTCTTGTCTTGTTCTTGATCTTATATGAAAAGCTTTCATTCTTTCACTACTGAGTATGGTGTCTGTTGGTGCTTTTCGTATTTGGTCTATATTACAGTGAGGCAGTTTTCTTCTGAGTTTGTTGAGTGTTTTTATCATGAAAGAGTGAATTTTGTCAAATGCTTTTTCTGTAATGACTGAAATCATGTGATTTTGTCCTTCGTTCTGTTAGTTTATAGTATAGTACATTGACTGATTTCATATATTGAACTGTCCTTGAATTCCAGGAATAAACCCTACTTGGTCATGGTGTATAATTCTTTTAATATACTGTTGAATTCAATTTGTTAGTATTTTGTTGAGAATTTTTGTAATGCTACTCACCAGGGAGACAGGTCTTTGGTTTTCTTATGTAGTATCTTTGCTTGGCTTTAGTACCAAGGCAATGCTGGCCTCATAGAATGAGTTTGGAAGCATTACCTTGTCTTCAGTTTTTTTGAAGTTTGAGAGGAATTAGTGTTCATTCTCCTTAAAGTTTGGTAGCATTCACCAGTGAAGGCATCTGGTCTGGGCTCTTCTTTGTTGGGAGATTTTTGATTACTGATTCAATCTCCTCACTAGTTATAGGTCTGTTCAAACGTTCTATTTCTTCTTGATTCAGTCTTGGTAGGTTATGTGTTTCCAGAGTTTTTCCATTTCATCCAGGTTATCTGATTTTTTGGTGTATTAAGTCATATATATCATTTTGCAATACTCTCTTCTCTATAAAACACATAACAAGTAAAAATATCTTACATGAGGAAACACAAAATTAGGAGTACTAAAATAACTAAGTTCAAGAAAAGGAATCATCAATATGAATTGGTGTGATGAAGAAGAACTTAACTGAAGCCTGGACACTTAAGTTCAACCTGGTACTATACACAAGAAACGGCAAGATAAAGGTCTGAAGACTAAAAGGTTTTTCCAGTAGGGGCCCAATAAAAGCAAAGATAGAAAAGCAGAACTGAATTGTACAGGTAAGGTGGGTTCACCTGCCTGACGTGGGAGAAGGGTCTGATATGAGTTATACAGATTGGGAATTATAAAAGTAAGAATTAATCTGGTCAGCTACAGGTATACCTCATTCCACTGCACTTCACAGATACTGTGTTTTCCTCAGCAAGGCAAGATCCTCCACCAGCAAAAAGAGTTCAATTTGCTGAAGGTTCAGGTGATGGTTAGTATTTTTTTTCCCAATAAAGTAGTTTTTTAAATAAAATATATACATTGGTTTTTTGGGTTTTTTTTGACATAATGCCATTGGACAGTTAATAAACTATGCATACAGCATAGCGTAAACAGAACTTTCATATGCATTGGGAAACTAAAAAAATCCATGCAACTTGCTTTATTGTGATTTTTGTTTTATTGTGGTGGTCTGGAACTAAACTTTCAGTTATCACCAAGGTATGCCTGTAATTTAGTGTATGCCCCTTCATTAGGATTTATACAGTAAACACTCAAATATCTGCTAACCTGAACCAAGAAACTGAAATATCTAGCTTATTGACTCTTACAGACAACAGAAATCAACTGAAAATTTCTGAGTTGAAAAATGACAAGAGCAATGGTTTTCTGGGAAGTTCACTGAAATAATGCATTGCAGTGGTTCTCACCTGGGGAGATTTTACCATTCAGAGGACATTTGGCAATTATACATGGAGGTGGGGGGCGGTTTCTGAAGTGCTACTGGAACCTAGTGGGCAAAGGCAGAGGATGCTGCTAAATATCTTACAACGTACAGTCAAGTCCCCAGACAAAGAATTACCTGGCTCAAAATGTCAACGGTGCCAAAGTTGAGAAACTTTGTTGTATCTGATTATGAGTTATTCTCACAAGAACCCAAATTAAGTTCAAGTACAGGGTCTGGCAGGAGCAACTCCTGCTTAAGCATGGTTGGTAGGATAATAATATGGGTGTAATAATTTACAGTTTAAAAAAAAAAGATTTTATTTATTTTTAGAGAGAGGGGAAGGAAGAAAAAGAGGGAGAGAAACATCAACGTGTGGTTGCCTCTTGTGCGTCCCCAACCGGGGAGCTGGCCAGCAACCCAGGCATGTGCCCTGACTGGGAACCCAACCAGTGACACTCTGGTTCGCAAGCTGGCACTCAGTCCACTGAGCTACACCAGACAGGGCATAATTTAGTTTTACTTTGAATATTTCATATAAAATGTCATATGGTATCCTTGAGTGTGATACTGTTATGTTATAGAACATGCTTATGACTTTGTAATAAAAGATTTTGTAATAAAAAAAGGCATTATTTGTGCCAGACCCTGTATATTAGAAAATAATGTACAAAGAAAAAGACTACATTCTAAAAGATTAATAGCAGTATGATTATGGAGGATTACATTATTTTTCCATTTTTCAAAAAAACTTCTACAATTACCACGCCATTACCATTTCAAGAGAAAAAAATTCACTTAAAATTTTTGATTTGGTACACTTTTAAAACATGTTTCATTTAACTCCTGTAAGTATTTAAGTGACACTTATATGCCAGACTCGGATAAGAATTAAGAGTGGTGTACAAAATAGACAAGATCCATACTCTCAGAGAACTTATAGTCTGATGGGAGAAACTTGATTACATTGAGTAAATACACTAAATTATAGTTAGTGTTCTTAAGTTAAGTTTTCAATTAGTTTGTTTAGAGATGGCCTAAATAAATGATATGGAAGATCCAAAGGATGAGAAATAGCTAGACAGCTGAAAGAAAGGGGATGAAGGTAAAAGGGTAAGAGAAGGCAATGACAGTCAGAGCATGTATGAAGGGGCTGAAGAGGAGAGGGCTACTGATGTGTTAAAATTAGAAGAATTAAAGTAAGATGAATGAGCCCTGACTGGTGTGGCTCAGTGGACTGAGCGCTGGCCTGCAAACCAAAGGGTCTCTGGTTCGATTCCCAGTCAGGGCACATGCCTGGGTTGTGGGTCAGGTCCCCAGTAGGGGGCTCATGAGAGGCAGCCACACACTGACGTTTCTCTCCCTTCCTCTATGCCTAAAAATAAATAAATAAATAAATAAAACCTTAAAAAGAAAAAAAGATGAATGAGAGTGTAGTAACTAAAGGAAATAATAAACTTAAGAGAGAAAGGTAGGAGAAGTAGGCAGGAACCAGATTTGGCAAGGCCTGGAAGGTCTCAGTAATCAGTTGGAAAGGTAAATGTGGTAGGAAGTTACTGAAGGAGAGGAGAGGTGTGATTTAACTTATTTTTAAAAAGAACCATGCTGGTGTCCCGGCTGGGTGGATGAATTGGTTGGGCCATCATCCCATGCACCAAAAGGTTGCAGGTTCAATCCCCAGTCAGGGATCGTATGAACACAACAGATCAATATTTCTCTCTAACTCGATGTTTCTTTCTCTTTTTCTCTCTCTCTAAACCAATTAGAAACATATCCTTAGGTGAGGATTAAAAAAAATAAAAACAAAAAAAATCCTGGTTATTTTATGATTAGAAAAGAGCAATAGCAGAAACCAGGCAACCACAGTGGAGATGAAATTTTATCAAGGTAATAATGATTTGCCCCAGATTTTAACAGTGAGTAAAAAGTTAACAGAAAAGAATGGAGTGACATTAACTAAATAATGCACTATTTAAAACCCTGTGCAAGAAACTTCTCTTTCCAGGGAAGCTGCTGCAGAAGCAGGCAATGATGTTCCTTGTCATATGACAGCCCCACCACCTCCAAATTCCACAGCTGAGTGGTGGTGAGGGTGAAGTGGAAAGCCAATTCAAAAAAAGTCCAGCAGTAAAAAAAGTCTGTTTCAGATTGGACTGAGCTTATTAACTCAGTCAGATTCTCTCAGTAATTTAACACAAATATAAAGACTAAGAGTGCCTGGAAAAATATAGTAGCTGAGTTAGTGGCTGGCAGAGTAGTACAGCAAAGATAGATGAATTCCTATCACTAAGATACTCCTCCGTGAAGTATGTCGTGAAGTATGTAGGATAATGCAAGAATTGGTTCCTTAATTTTCCTAACACCCCACCCTTATTTGACCTTATTTGAATAAGGGTGTTCCCTGTATTCTCAAAAGCTTCATCAAAGCAAGTACTCACTATGGTGGAATTTTAATTTTACAGAAATTGAAATAAAAAAATTATCATTAAGCGTTCCTAGTGACATACAGTTAATGAGATGCAATCCTACAAATCTCAAGGGAAGAGTTACTGAACACCAAACATTTAGGATGTCCTTTCCTTTCAAATCTGAGGTACACATTTATTGTAAATCTGCATTTAGGAAAGAAAGATAAGGGATCTACTACAACAGTAGCCCTCAGTGGTTGAATATCCCCACAGGGTCAGTTTAGAACAGGAATCTGAGAAACCTTGACCTGCCAGAATGTGAACTCAATGAGATTAGGAATTTAACCCATATTATTCATTGCTCTATCCTGACTGCTTAGAACCTTGGACACAGAAGCTGAACAAATGAATTCAATATAGGAAAGAGTACACAAACAAGTCAGTTAAAATGCGCTGCCAGGAGTTCACCAATAACCCTTCAGTACCAGAAAGTTGTCGGAGCCTCTACTTATTTATCTTAACTAAGCTTTGTGGGGGTTTTTTTTTTTAAACATACAACTTTACTGAGATATAATTCATATACCATATAATTCATCCATTTAAAGTGTATAGTCTATGATTTTTAGTACATTCAGAAAGCTGCATATTAATCTTCACCATAAAAGGTCTCATACCCATTAGCAGTCATTCCTCATCTCCTTTTGTCCCAGGTACTGGCAACCACTAATCTACTTTCTCTCTATGGATTTGCCCACTCCAGGCATTTCGTAGAAGTGGAATTATAGAATATGCGATCTTTTTTGGTTGGCTTCTTATAGGTAGCAAAATGTTTTCAGGATTCATCCATGTTGTTGTATGTAGCTGTATTTTTTTTAAAAAAAAGATTTTATTATTTTTTACAGAGAGGGGAAGGGAGAAAGAGAGGAGGAGAGAAACATCAATGCATGAGATACATCAGTTGGCTGCCTCTCACACTCCCACAACTGGGCATGGCCCACAGAGCAGGTATGTGCCCTGACTGGGAATCGAACAGGCAAGTTTTCGGTTTGCAGGCCGGAGCTCAATTCACTGAGCCACACCAGCCAGAACAGTACTTCTTTTTTATGGCAGAATAATATTCCATTGTATGGCCATACCCCATTTTGTTTATTTATTCATCAGTTAATAGACATTTGGGTTGTTTCCAGGTTTTGGCTATAATGCATAAAGCTGCTATGAACATTTGTGTACAAATTTTTGTGTAGACATTTGTTTTCAATTCTCTTGGGTTTAAACCTAGCAGTGGAATTGCTGTTAAACTTTTTGAGTTCATGCCAAACTGCATTCCAAAGTGGCTCCACTATTTTTCATTTCCATCTGCCATGTCTAAGGGTTCCACTTTTTCCACATCTTCACCAATACTTCTATTTGTCTTTTTGTTTACAGCTATCCTAGTAGGTGTGAAGCGGTGTCTCATTATGGTTTTGAGCTACATTTCACTAATTACTAATGATATTGATCATATTTTTTATTTGTTCATTGGTCCAAAATAAGCTTTTTCACCATTGAAAGATAATACTGTTACTACTTTAAAGCATAAGAACAAAAAGAAGTTGGAAAAAATTATTTAAGACCTTACGAGGAAAAAATGTGAATACTTTGATATAAGATGTTTAAGGATAAATCTGATCAACAATAAACTTATTTCTACAGACATAGTTGTAATACAGTAAACATCTCCACATAGTAGCCAAGACAAAATAAGGAACTATTTTATATCTGTACTGGATGATAGTACTTTATAAATTTGTCTTCAATAGGCTTTTTCTTCCTTTCTTCTTACTCTAAGACTTCTCATTCTTTCGGCAAACCTTGTTTAAGTGGAGGTACCAACACCCTTCCCAATCTCCAACACACACGCGTGTATACACATACACACAAAGTGCCAGACACACAGCACATGACCTTGTGCTAGCCAATCACAGAACCATATTCTCCTGCCCACAGCGATTAATTCAGGTCTAAGCATGCAATCAAACCTTGTTCAATCAGAATCCCCCCAAGACTTTCCCTAGTACTCTTATAATTAATGCCAGCTGTGGCCCCAGACGTACCAGGTTATGAGAGCCAGATTCCCCCATTATGCTAAAAATAATTTGAGCTAGGTTTCTGCTGCCTAAAACATAACTACATAATATTAAAGTCAGCTCTTTCAGCCTAAAGCTATCAGACCTACCTTTCAATATCAACACTATGGAAAGTAAGAGTTTATGTTATCCTTAATGCCCCTAATCTAAAGAAAGCCAGAAATCAATGGTCTTCGTACTTAACTAAAGAACCAAGAATGATGAACAATTATTTGAAAATCTTAAAAAAAAATCTTTCCTTGTTTTTCTGGACCAGGGACAGCTGTGGTAAGTGGTTAAAGAGGTCCATGGTAAATAGGCAGGATGGGTGGCAAACAGGATAGGATCATTTAATACAACCAAATAGAGATTACTTCTAGGTCTTTCAGGATACAACTACTATAACTAAATAAATTTAATGCCTACTCTAAGAAACCATAAGAAATAATATGAAAGCTAAACTAAAACAAATATTAAGAGCAGATATTGGGTAACTAAAGATTACAATGAAGAACAGGAAACTGAGACAGATAATTTCTTTTAATATTTGAAAGCAAATCAGCTCTGACCAGATAGCTCAATTGTTTAGAGCATCGTCCCAAAATGCCAAGGTTGCAGGTTTGATTCCCAGTCAGGGCACATACAAGAATCAACCAATGAATGTATAAATCAGTGAAACAACAAATCGATGATTCTTTCGCCTTCCCCCTTTCCCTAAAAATCAATAATAAAAAAAAAATTAGCTTTCTTTTTCCCGCCATCTTGGAGCCTTTGGAGGCCTGCCAAGAACAGGATTTCTACAATGACAAATATGTCTAGAAGGCTGTGGTCCAAGGCCATTTTTGCTGGTTATAAGTAGGGTCTCCGGAATCCGAGGGAGCACACAGCTCTTCTTAAAACTGAAAGTATTTATGCTCGAGATGAAACTGAATTCTACCTAGGTAAGAGATGTGCTTATGTGTACAAGGCAAAGAACAACACAGTGACTCCCGGTGGTAAACCAAACAAAACCGGAGGAAACAGTGGCATGGTTTGTGCTAAATTCCGAAGCCACCTGCCTGCTAAGGCCATTGGCCACAGAACCCATGTAATGCTGTACCTCTCAAGGATTTAAACTTATTGAAAAGTAAATAAACAGATCTGATTGGTGTGGCTCAGTTGTTTGGGAGTCCTCTAGCAAAGCAAAGGATTCCCAGTTGGGGTACATGACTTGGGTTGTGGGTCTTGTCTGCGCTGACGACACAAAGGGGAGCCAACCAATGAATGTTTCTTTCTCTCTCCTTTCCCTCTCTTTAAAATAAGTAAATAAAATCTTTAGTTAAAAGTAAATTAAAAAAATAAAAACATTAAAAGAAAGCAAATCATATTCTATTGCCAAATTATGAAACATTATTTTAGGATTATGACTTTTGTTAATAAAAATTTAATGAAATTACAGTTTGCCTAAATATAACCATTACTGAAAATGTAATTCTTAAGTTGAACGTAAATTAAATTTAGGGTAAAAGTGAAAGCTAATCAAATTTTGTCCTAATAGTAAATAAACAGTAATAGAAAAGAGTTTAGCATTTTAAATAATCAAGCTAATCCTGTATTACCAGCACATGTCTATGACCTTAGATCGCTGTTCATTATGAGTACTAAACAGTGTGAATTAGAGCTATTTTCTGGTTAAATCTACAATCTGGTGGGAAAACAGTTACAAAATCTACATAAAGTATTTACTAACTAACACAGGATTAGAAAAATAAAGTCAGAAAGTAGTAATTTTGAAAAAATTTCGTTGAAGCACAGGAGAAAGTAGGCTTTCACTTGAGTGTTAATGAAGGAATAAAAGAAGCCTTCTCCAATTCATGTGATGTGATTTGAATTATTCTAACAGGGAACACAAGGGGGAGGAGGTATTTGGAGTAATGTATGATGAAGCGAGTGGGTAGATCTAAAGGGCCTCCTTTCACTCTGTACTATATGCCAGGTACCATTAAGCATTTAAATGGTTTAGAGAAATTAGGGTAACTTCAGTAATTACTAAATGGAGGAGCCAAGGTTCTACTCCAGATTAAGTAATTCCATAATCCATGTTCTTTAACTGTAATACTAGAAAGCCTTTTAAGAACCATTATTTATTAAGAAACAGTCACTATTAACAGAAGCAACAATAATAAGCAAAGACAGTGGTCAATAGGCTCCTGTGGGGCCACTGAGGCCTTTTCATTAGATTGACAAGATCAAACCTGTTTCATATTATCGCTTTCTTATGTGTTAACATTTGCACTGCAATGAAACTCGTGGGTAAAACTCCTGGTGCTTTAGCATGAATTGAGGCAATGTCACCAAGCTCTATTAAAAGTTATCGTATTTCAGGTTAAAAAAAAAAAAAAAAAGAGCCAGCACACTTAGAATGTCCTTGATGAAAAACTGATTTTCTTTCTAAAATTTTGTGATAAAACATAGATTACACATAAACCAATTCTGCAGCATACACGTTTCCTGCAGTAGGATGACTGTCTTAAGGAAAAAGTATTTGTGCAACCGCAGGAGTTGCGAATTGAACTGACCACTTTTTTCATGGAACATCATTTTACTTGAAGGAATGGCAAATTATAGTTATTCAAACAGTATCTGGCAGATGTTTTCAAAAAATGAGCAAAGTGAGCTTATGGCTTCAAGAAGAACAACTTATAGTATTTATTCAGTAATGATAAAATTTGAGCTTTCAAGTTAAAATAAGACTTTTGGGAAAGTTGTATCCACCACTGTGAGCCTGACGGATTCCCAATATTTAAGATTTTTCTGATGAACCATGTGGTGACACTAATAACTGTGGATTTTCATTGTATAATAAAATGTGTCGGCATTTGGAAAAACTACGTAATTCAGGGAACTAATATTTTCCAAATGACCAATACATGATGTTACAAAATCAGGCATGGGCAAAAGATACATGCCAAATGCAAGACAGACCAATGAATTTCAACGTAACAGAGTAAGAAAAGTTCTCTAGGGTGGATTCAGGTTTCAAATTGCACTTTAAGATACTACGACTTCTGATGTTATGGTATAGTATGACATAATTCTCACAATTATCTAAAAGGGCTATTAAAACATTGCTTTTTCAGCCCTGGCTTGGTGTGGCTCAGAGAATTGAGTGCCGGTCGACAAACCAAAGGGTCGCCGGTTTGATTCCCAGTCTAGGGTACATGCCTGGGTTGCTCGCCAGGTCCCCAGCAGGGGGCATGTGAGAGAGAACCACACATTGATGTTTCTCTCCCTCTCTTTCTCTTACTTTCTCCTCTCTAAAAATAAAAAAATAAAATCTTAAAAAAAAAAAAAAGCACTTTCAACTGCGTCCCCTTTCAACTTGGATATTCTTCATATACTTCGACCAAAAGAGCATTCCACAAAAGGCTGAATTCAGACATAGGAAAAGCCAGCTATTTGAGTCAAATATTAATGAGCCCCCAAAAAAGAGTTAAACATGGTTATTCTTTCCACAAGTTTTGGGGTTTTGGAAAAAGTCATTTTTATTAGGAACTTATGTTTCTATAAAATAGTTTTATTATTAGCTTCATGAATTGATTTTTAAAATTCATAAGTTTTAATTTCTAAAATGGTAAACACTGGTAGAACCCACAGAACTCTGAGGGTCCTTAATTTTTAACAGCACAAACAGATTGTGCCCCAATGCTTCGAAAAGTTCTGAACTAAGGCCATTACATGTATATATTGTCCTTATTTAGTATGTACTAATACAAATATTGTATTCATATTAACTGTAGAACAGTCTTCTCCAGCCCTTTCAGTAAACCTGAATGGGAAGCATAGCATAGGGATTGTGTTCTTTAGAGTTTAAAGCTCATGAATGATGCACAATTTCTAAAAGTCTCCTTGGGAAAAAAGGAAACACTGAATACCTATACCACATGGACTATGCTAGAAGCTTTTATATATAAGCTTTTAATCAACTTTGAGATCTGTATTAAGGCTGAAAGAAGTTAGGGGGAGGTAGTACAGCAAAGTATGAACAGTATAGAATTTACTCTGACACATGTGGGTTAAAATCATTCTCTTGAATTTTATGCTATTAAGTCTCTTAACTCCATAGAGTTTTTCTCGTAGAAGATGAATAATAATTCCTACTTATAAGATTGAGAGACATGAGAATACAATTAAAAGTATATACAAGAGGTACCCGTACCCAAAAAGTTAGTTCCCTTCAATCCTACTTCTCCTTTGTTCAAAAAGTAAACTGAGTACCAATATCACCATTCGAGGTTAAATTCAATAAACTCACATTGTGTTATTTTAGGCCTAATGTAGGTGAATGCTGCTCCGTAAACATTTAAAAATATTTTAAGAACACACAACCAATATTATCAGGGATCAATTTTTAAAAACTACTTACATATTTTTTTTAAAGTAGTTTCATTCTTTTAAGGATAAATCACTCCTACAACTCTTCTAATCTTGTATATTCATTTGACATACTACTATCTATGAAAAACAAAGACATATTGGTATAGCTAAGAAAATTATCAATGAAGCAATTCTGAAATGGTTGCACTGTAAACCAGGAAAGCTGGCAGGAAGTACAAAACAATTATTTAATTCCCAACTATATTTCTATCAGATATATCATATTGTCACATGCTTGGACTATTATATGAAAAATTAGACAGTGGTTATTTTAAGTATAGTAAATATGTTCCAAGATTTGTGATGAGAGAGGTCAGTCTCTAAAAGTTAACAAGACTTAATAGCTTAACAATGCTTTTTCACTCTGTACAGTTTAACGTCACCAAGGCCATTACTAAACAACAAAAACAGCTGATCAATTTATTAAACTCCTGCCAACCAAGAACTTTTTTTTAGAAGTTCAAGCTGACTTCATATTTTATGTTGCGTGGACAATCAAGTTTCAACTTATATAGTATTTTAATATTCTTTTGCTTTTCAGGATCCCCCCCACCTTAAAGTTGTGTGTTTAAAAGATCTAATTATTCTTCCAACACAACTTATGTTCTATTAAACCTAAATACTCAGAACTTCTATAAAGATTATATAAGTTTATTAGAAAATCCACTAGAGAATTCTCCCTCTACTTTTAAAACATAAACCAGAAGAGCTTAATTTACTTTATTCTGACAAATTTTTTCTTTGAGGTTTGGTCACTATCCATTTCCTGTTGCACTGTGCATATCCTCCCTATGGTTACTATTCTCAAACTAATATAATGATGATCCTCTACCTCACTACATGAAAGCAGCCAAGCCCTGGGTATCATCTGACAGTTCCTATAAATTATTTTAAATGCATACTGGCATATGCTTTCTTTGATGTTTTTGTCTTTCAAAAAGTTAGCATGACTACATTTTAGAGGACCCAGAATAGTCGAATGAAAGGAGTGAATATGAGATTGGAAGCTGTGAATAAATTTAAACTCTTAACAGTTAGAAATTATGACTTCAGAAGTCACTGATTCCCTGTGCCCAAATAGCCCTTCGATGAACAGTAACATTATTTCTACACGATAGTGTCAACAATAAAAATAAAGTACATAGACACACACAACAGTGTGGTGATGGCCTGAAGGAAAGGGAGGTCAAGGGCTGGGCAGAGGAGGGCAAAGGGAGGGAAAAAAATGGGACAACTGTAACAGTGTGAAAAAAAAGTTTAAAAGTTCTTCATTAATTTTAACTTCAACTTACATTACATATGAACACAGAAAATACAAAAAGCAAATTGAAAATAAGGGAGTAAAGGAAAAAATTACTGAATCCTAATAAAACCCCTTTCTCCCCTCAACCAGAAAAGATGAGGGTGATAAAATGCTCAGAGAATTACTAGGCATCTTCCTAACATTAACCTATTAAAACTATGCAACACTCATGAAACAGGTGTAAAGTACCTCTCATTTTAAAGAGAAAAGAACTGTAAATCTAATTCTCCCAAGGTCACAAAGTTAGAGATCAAATTCTAGGACTTTGTACTCTTCATAATTTCAAAATGTTGGATCAAACGGAAAAATGCTACCATTACCTCACTCTATGTGCTAGCCTCTATATCTGTGCTGTCTAATAAGGTGGCCACTAGCCACACGCAGCTATTTAGCACTTGATACGTAGCTAGTCTGAACTGAGATGGCTCTACATGCATAAAATACAGACTGGATTTTGAAGGCTTAGTATGAAAAGAATATAAAATATTTCATTAATTTTTTACATCAAGTGCATGTTGCAATGGTATTTTAGAAATGCCGGATTAAATAAAATTTATCAGACAGCACTAGTCCATACATACTTCTTTTCGAAGACCTCTCAATGAAATGTGATTACAACCAAACCAATAAGTAGTACATATTTAGAATTTGTCGTAGTACAACACAGAACCATATTTGGAGGGGGTGGAGAGGAAATGTGCATAAGTGTTTTGAGGGATATGAACAGATATGTAATTAACAAATACATAAAATAGGTCATTCTAATGTACTCTAAGGATAATAAAAGATGTTTCTATCTCAATACAGACATGTGAAACTTTGTGTAAGTCACACATGAGGAGAAAGTATGACTTACCATTAAAGTCATATGCCATTTCCTTAGGTGGAAAAGTAAAAATATTTCTCTTCTAATGTACACACAGGTATTTATAAGTCACATATCATAATATTGTTCTAATATAGGATCAGCATTTAATCTTATTTTGACTAAAGAATTATGAGATACACAGTAAGGGGGAACATCAATTTAAAAAATTATGATCACTTAAGAGAACAGTTTGGCAAGCCTACAAAATGTTACATATAAAGTTACCACATGACCCAGTAATTCCATTCTTAGGTATACAACCAGAAAAAAATAAAAGCATAGGTCCACACAAAAATGTGTACATGAATGTTCATAGCAGCATTATGTGTAATAGAAAGAAAGTGGAAACAATGCAAATGTCCATCGACGGATAAATGGATAAACAAAATGTGGTATATCCAGTGTGGAATATTATTTAACCATAAAAAAGAATGAAGCACTGATACATTCTTATTACATATGTGAATCTTAAAAACATGATGTTACTTCAAAGAACCCAGTCACAAAATACCAAATATTGTATAATTCTATTTATGTGAAATATCCAGAATAGGTAAATCTTAAAAGACAAAGAATGACTGAGAAATGGAGAGTGATTGCTAATGAGTTTGGGCTTCTTTTTGGGGTGATAAAAATGTTCTAAGGGTGATTGTACTGAGGGTTGCACAACTATGTGAAAACATCAAAAGCCACATTAAATGGGTGAATTGCAAAGTATGAGAACTATGTCTCAACTAAGCTGTTATAAGCCTATAAATGTAGGCAAAAATGGAGGGAAAAGGATTACACGGAATTTTTTTTTTTAATTACAAGAATTTATCAAGCACTTAATTGCTATTTTTCTGGGTTTTTTAAACTGTGTAGTATTTGTCTTTAAATTTTGTCACCTGCGATTTTCCCCCCCATTTTTAATCTTAAAAGCAATCAGTAAATTAATAGCCTACCCCCAGTCACTCAATAGTTCCTCAAACTTTGAAACCCACTTCAGAGATAAAATGATTGGGGAAAACTCAAAAAATAGTTACTATGTCAGTCAAGCAAATGGTCAAAGTTCAGAAAAAGGTGATGGGGATATGAAGATCTCAGCATCTAACAGTATAGAGGAACAACATAAAAAATACTACTTTACCACTTTCTCTTAAAAGCTAAACTCTTGATTCTGATGCAGAATGGATTAAAAGAAAAACCAACTCTATTTATATAAACTCAGAACTTAAGGGAAAAAGTCTATCAAAAATCTGTGGGGTGTGTAACCCTCACACCTTACGTATCCTAAAAATCTCGGGAAGCAGCTATATATAAGGTAGTGAAGGGTTTTTTTCCCCCACGCTTTTAAAATAATAAAACGCGATGGTACCATTCCCTAGCCCACCCACCCCCCACCACCACCGCCAGCAGGTGGAGGGAAAGGATACTGTAGACTAGAGGATGAAAGCTTTGTATAACCCTTTGGACCTTATAGGTAAGAATGCAGCTGGTGGTCTCTCAAGGGGGGTAAAGAGATTTGTGAATAAGCTGAATTAAGGGGCATCCTTTGCCTGGAAGAGGGCACACGGTGAGCCACATCTTGAATCAGCTATGTCCATAGCAAAACAGAGGCCGCAGGAAGGCACTGTTAGCATCACCAGGATGGCCACTCACGCCGGGGGTGTTTTTTTCAACGGAGAAGTTGACTCCTGTAGTTTGAATATTGGAGGGAGGCAGGGGTAAAGCGGGAATCGGGAAGACCAGAAAAAAATGCCTGTAAGTGGAGACGCCTCGGGCCTCGCTGAGGAAGTTCCGAACCCCACTCGGTCGCCACACGCTCACACCTCCCCGCCCCACCTCCCACTGCACTCCTTCCCGCGGCGCCAAACGCCGGTGCCGGAGAGAAAGCCGGAATCTCCGCTGTTGCCGGGGTGGGGGCCGCAACCGGGCCGGAGCGGCGCGGCGCACGCACGCCTCCTCCGCACTCGCCGCGCCCGGCGTCCCCGCGGCGCGGCCCAGCCCCTCGCACCCGCGACGGACCGGCTCCGCCGGGCAGGCCTAGGCCGCGCCGGCTGTACCCCGGCACCTCGCTCCCCGGCGGAGGCGGACCAGGCCCGACACAAACTTCCCGGCGCGTTAGCAAAGGCGTCACGGACGGGCCGGCCCCCAGCGCCATTCCCCCGCGGCCCGGCGGCAGCTCCCGCCCCTACTCCCCAAACTCGAAGTCCCGGCGGAGATCGGTCCGAGGTCCACGGCCCCCACCCCTCCCCTCCCGCACCCCCGAGTTTACCTCCAAGTCGCGGCCTTTGTTCTTGAAATTCTTGAGCCGTTGGTTGTCCAGTTTCTCGTTGTCCGCCATGGCCGGGCCGGTGACTCCTTTCCCCCGCCCGGGCCCCGCGGGATCCGCCCCAACCACCACGCCGCACCGACACTCCCAGGAACCGGGCCGCCGCCTGAGCTGCTGTGCTCGCTGCACCGCCTTCCTCCTCTCACCTGCCTCTTCCGCGGCCTTCTCCTCCTCTCCCCACCCGTCCCACCCCCCGCCCTAACCCCAGCGCGACAGCAGCTCCAGCAAAGACAACTGCGGAGCCGGGCGGCGGCAACCGCGGCGGAATGTGCTGCCGGCTGAGAGGGGGAGGCAGCCTCGATCTGAGGGCCCCGGCACTGCGGCCACGCCCATCGCCGCCAGCCCGGTTCGGCGATTGGTCGACCAGCCCCCACTCCGCTCGGCCAATCAGAAAGGACGATGGAGAGCTGGGGCGGAAGAGCGAACGAAAAGGGGAAGCGAGCGGCACTGGGAGGAAGGGGCTTGCAGCCCTGATGACTGGGAGAGGTGGGGCAGTGCGGGGGGAGGGGAGGGGCGCGGCGGGGGCCGGGCCGGGAGGGACCACGTGCCCACGGAACGAGGGGGAAGCAGCGGAGAGAATAAGACTTGAGAGGTGGGAGGGGGAAGGAGAGGGCCGGGAACGATTTATTTAGCTTCAGTGGTAAGGGGTCGCGCCAGACTTCTGGGGTCCAAGATAGAAGCCGAGTTAAACTACGTGCTTTTCGTCTGCGTTGCGTCCTCTTTTCCAGGGCATTCTTTGCGCGCTCCGCTGGATTTACAGGAAGTGGGAGCTACGCCTCGGCTTCACGCCCGGTCGGAACAGCCCCTAGTCCTGGCCCGCACCGAGCTCCTTTCTAAGGCACGGGGTCCCTGCCTTCCGAGGGCCTGGCGTTGCGAAGGCTTAGCGGAAAACTGGAGGGACGATGGGTGGAAAAGGACGCATTAGACAAATCTGATTCACCCCCTTGACCAAGTACCCGCAACAGGTAGGAACTTGTGGACCGCCGATGATACCATCTAGGTATTTCGTCCTAGATAAAAGCAGCTACTTGGCCACAAAGTACTGAGTTCTGTAAGGCGGGTACTGTGGCACCTTACATAGTAATGTATTTTTAACTGTAGAGAAAGGAAATAAATATTAAGGTTATACATCTTTATCAGGAATATTATTGCCAGAGGCAGAAGTAACACGAACTACAAAAGAACGTACTCAGGTATTTCAGAAAGAGGAAGAAAGAAATGGCTTAAAAGTATACTTAAATAGCAACTAATAGCTCTTCAAATGTGCAGGAATACGTGTAGTAGTCAGCAGCAACAGAGGGAAGGAAAACGTGTGTGTGTGTGTGTGTGTGTGTGTAGAAGCTTTTAATGTGTTTAAATTTGGCGAGGTCCCCCTTCCCTCCCAGTCCTTACTGCTATGTCTGTGTGTATAGATATGTGTTATACATATAATATATAGAACATATCTTTTAAAGTAGAACAACGTGCAGAGATAAGACGTTTAAAATGGGGATAATACCTTTAAAGTCCTCAATATTTTGTATACTTTGAGCTGTCTAGGCAAACAGAAGTAGTACCTGGAAATAATTCATACTGAAGATTAACTTAAATGGAAATTCATTGCAGATTTTAATGATAATGTTCGTTATAAATCTTTATAACCCAAAGAATCATTTAATTGAAGTAACATTGCACATTGGATCACTATTTTGCTTTTTTAAAAAAGAATATGTTTTGAGTAAGAAAATTAAGTTGAAAAGCTACAGTGTGTGTGTTTTCCACCAATGTGGATTTTTGTCATAAGCAGAATTAAAGAAAACATATTATTAGTGAATTCCTATCCTATAGTTAGAAGTTATCTTGCTAACATGCTGTGTAAAGACAAATGTTTTGTACTTTTTGGAATAAATTCCATCATAGCTCTCATAATAAAGGTTATGAAATTGTCTACCATTATATATCTTCATGTCTCCCAGTTACAACTGGTTGTCTCTGATGATCGAACAACTGGAAGTTTTCTGCAGAATACTGCTAAAAGGAGGGTGTGATCGCAATTACCCACTTAGAAAGATACAGTACAAACAGGAAATAACCACAACGTGTAATTTCAGTTCTTTTTTATTATTGTTTGTTAATGTCTGTCTACCTTTCTAGACATTAAGCTCTCTGTAGTCAAGGGTCATATTTGTTTCGTTTTCTCTATACTCAGCACCTAGTATAGGACATGGCACATTGTATGTTCTCAGTGACTATTTGTCAAATGCAAGACCTGAATCTAAGCTACTTTGCATGTATGTTTCATAAGTTTAAAAACAGGTTAACACTTCCTGATTAAAAATGTGGATTGAGTTGTTGTTGATTCATTTTTACACTGGGTTCCTTCTAAGATTCTTAACTTGGTATCATGCTCATTCCGGGATTGAGGTTCAGGGAGTAGATCAGATATGGGTTTCAGGGTAAATCCCCTCTACAGGTTTAAAAGGAGTTGTGACACACTTTGCTAAGATGAACAATTATCCTTAATTAAAATGTTTAGGTAGTCTGTTTGCTGGCCTAAATTTTTCATTTGAAATTATCATATCTGTTGCCATCCAATTTACATGTTTGGTGTTTGTACTTACAGTTGTTCTAGATAGAGGATACGTAATTTACCAGAGGAGTAAAGAATTTAGTCCGGGAGTTGGTAATAGCTCTGAATGCAGATTGGCAACCTAATTGGGAATATGTGATAGCTCTAACTGTAGTTAGGAGATAACAGAAATTCAGTCTACTGAAGTAAGAAAATAGTAAAATTTAGCCATCAATACCATTTTAACATGGACTATTTAACAAAGTTTTTGTATGTGTATATGAAATAAAGTTATAACAAAACACTGTAAAACCTATACAGAAATACCTCAGAGATATTGCAGATTTGGTTACAGACCACTGTAATAAAGCAAGTATCACAATAAAGCAAGTTGTAATTTTTTTCCTGGTGTAAGGTCTTGCCATCAATTTGTAAGAAATGCAACACCTGTGAAGTGAAATAAAGCAAAGCACGATAAAAGAAGGCATGCCTATTTATGAGATCTGTTTTCCAAATAGGATGTTCATATCCTGAGTTGTTGCTGCTTTGGTATCGGAAAAGTTAAGGTATTATGGAGATAATTGCTTTCAATGTGTCATGAAATTCTCTTAGAGTCACTTCTCTGAATGAAACTTCCTCTGTTCCGCGGGAGAGATTTGTGAGAGCAAGACTTGTGAAGCTTTACAGAGGATTTTAGTTGATCAAATGTAATTTGAAAAAGACTTATAATTGATAATTATTTCATTTAAGTGGTTTGGAGTATTCTCATGATACATACATTAAATTGAAGATTGTGAAATCCCTCTTTATCTAGACTTTGGATCTTATAGTTTCTGTTACTGTTTGGGGAATTGCATGTGATTTCTTGAACAAAACTCTAGGCATTATTTGCCAGAAAAAAAAACGGAGGAACCTAGGAAAAACTACTTTCTTACTTCGAGCGAAGTACCTGAATGATAAGAGATGATGATTTTAAAGGCTAGCTCTTGATATATACTTGATTGAAAAAGATGAACCACTAGTTTTTTTAAACTTAGTTTTTTAAGCTTAGTTTTGACTAATTAATTGGAGAGAAACTTATAATTCATGTGTACAAATCATTGGTTGATATCTATTTTTTTTTGCTACCAGGCAAACATGCATAGATTTTTCTAAAACTTTTTTACTTTTTATTTGGGCCTAAACTATCGGAAAATGAAAGGATGTATATACTATTCATTTTTAATTTTTAAAATATAAATACCACAGAAGGAGCAACTTGAGAAGCCAAATAATCAAGGAAACGATCATATGACTTAGAGCAGTGTTTCTCAAACAGAGAATTCCCCAGAACTAGATGTTAATAAGTGCTCCTTAAAAAAAAAAAAAAAGCCCTTGTTCTAACAATTTGAGGAACTTGGAGATGGGAGAATAGTGAGAACTCTTGAGACGTTAGTGTTAAGTAGGACACTATTTGGAAACTTGAAATCAGTGAAAGATCATTATTGCGCCTCAATTTAAAAATGTGTTACTATCATCAAGCAAGTGTAGCGACTTACAAATGGGTGGTATTTCAGAAGTATGCTTACAGATTAGTTCTTTGAAATACATGTATAAAAACATGGTAATGACTAGGTCGTAGATGCTCAAATTAGCCCACAAAGGCTTATTTAATCTGTAACGTACTTATATGAATGTCATAGTACCTGGTCACAACATGAGGTAAATATTTCCATGAGGAAAATATTTGGATTTACAACTTTGGTCAGGAGGTGTACATCCCATGTATATGTTATTCGTATTTCTGCTATTATATAACAGATAACTAGGTGTGTTAGTGATGAAGTTACCAAAATTCCATTGTCCCTTGCACTTAGAATTCCATGGATCATAGCTGACCTGATGTAATGGGAGCCTGGCCTAGCTCTCATCAGTCAGGCAGGCACCCCTGGTTTCCCGTAGCCCACACTGGTAATGGGGGAAGGTTAGAATTCTAGCGACTGGGAAATAGGAAACTGGGGAGTAGACAGGTTATAAGTCCAATTTCTTGCCCCAATATTCTCACTTCAGGCAAGTGCCCTACCCCCCTTTTTTTTTTAAATGTGCCCTCAGTAATCCCCCAACCTCCCATGTAGCACCTCATATAACTATAATATACTGTCAAAACCAGGAAATTGATGTCGATATAGTCCATTGAGCTTCTTTAGAGGGGTGGGAAGACATTAGAATATAAAGAATATATGAAAGTATCAGAGGGTGCCTGTATACTGGAACCTCAGATAACCCTATGCTTTATGAGAAAGAATTTTATGACAGTAATAATAAATGTTATCACATATTGAGTACCTACCACGTGTGAAATATTTTATTATTATTGTTGTCATTTGTATTTCTGCTATTAGAAACAGATAACAATGATTGAGTAATTGTGTGGCAGGCAGTCTTCTAACCAGTTGGTATATATGAGTATTAACTCATTAAATCCTCACAAGTGTATCATTACTCACTTTACAGATGAGAAACTTGAAACACAGAGAGGTTTAGTAATTTGCCCAACATCACACTATAAATAGAAGACCTGACATTTGAACTGTTTCTGACACCAGAGCCAGCACTCCTGATTACCATGTAGGTACATAAATTCAGGGTTCATGGTAACCTTTCAAGGTAGGTATTATATTTCTATTTCCTGTTTGAGGACCCTAAGGTTCAGAGAGGCTAAGCAACTTGCTCAAAAAGAGGTTCTGGAGATCCTGTTTGATTCCAGGCCTGACTAGCTGCAAAACCCCCACCATTTTTAGACCATTGCTAGGGACCAAATGTTTGTGTCCCTCCCCACCGCTCAAAACCTCCGTATGTTGAAACCTCACCCCCAATATGATGATGTTTGGAGGTGGACCTTTCACAGGTAATTAGGTCTCGAGGAGGGAACCCTCATGAATGGGATGAGTACTCCTCTAAAAGAGGCCCAGAGAGACCCCTCATCCTTCCACCCAGTGAGGTTACTATGAGAAGACAGTAGTCTGTGAGGAAGAGAGTTCTCACCAGACACCGAATCAGCCATCACCTTGATCCTGGACTTCCTAGCCAGAAGAACTGTGACAAATAAATTTCTGTTTATAAGCCACCTAGCCTATGGTATTTTGTTATAGCAGCTTGAACAGACAAAATAATTATATTGCCTCCCTGGCTTATGGTGGATATGTGCTGGCCCTCTGTGATATGATTTATCTAAAGAAATATATATTTGGTCTTCCTCCATGGCTTTTGGCACATAATGCCTCAAACCTTTGTAAGTTCCTTATTGATAAAAGTTACTGGGGCATCTTTCCTTTTCAGATTCTGAAATCGCTCCAGAGTGAAAACTGGATGTCCTTAGTGACTTTTGGAAAGTCCCTAAGAATAGGAGGCTTGTTGCCAAGGGAAGTAACTGCGTGATTGGAGGGTTGAAACTTGAGGTCCTACCCGCCCCTACTGACCTCTGGGAGGGGAGAGGGACTGGAGGTTGAATCAATGGCTGGTGCCGTAATCACTCATGCCTCCAGAATAAAATCTCCATTAAAAACCCCAAAAGGACAGGCTCCGAAAGCTTCCATTTGGTGGATGCATGGAGGTGTTGAGAAGGTGGCGAGCCTGAGGAGGACATGGAAAGGAAGTCCTGGACCCCTTTTCCCAAACCGTGCCCTATGCATCTCTTCCATCTGGCTATTCCTGAGCTAGGTCCCTTCATAATAAACTGGAAATCCAGTAGGCAAACTTTTTCTAATTTCTGTGAGGTGCTCTAGCAAATTAATTTAACTCCAGGAAGGGTTTGTATGATTCTCTAGTTTATAACTGGTCTGTCAGGAGCACAGGTGACAACCTGAACTTCATGATTGGTGTGTGAAATGAGGTCGGGAAGCCTTAATCTGTGGGATCTGACACTATCTCCCAGTAGTATAAAAGTAGCATTAAATTATAGGACAACTAATGTGCCACAGAATTGCTTGGTGTGGGGGAAAAAAAATCGCCCCCCAACCCATCTCCCCCTCCCCCACCTGTCCCTCCCTGCCACTCTACACCCCTCACCCCCATGTTCTGCCAGGGATCACACTGCATGAGGTATAAAGCTATCTGAGATGGCTGCTACTTGTGCTGGGCTTGAAGATTCCCAGGTGAAGCCAAGCTGTGAATCTATGCTGGCTGCTGCTAGTGCCGGACTTGGGGCCACTTAGCAAGAGGTGCAGGGGCTGGGCGGGGGGAGCTCACTGAGGCCAGCTGTTGCTCCTTTGAGAGGATTTAGAAAGTTGTGAAGCATGAGCCAAGACCAGCTATTCACATAGAAAAGTCTCTCTTAACAGCTTGGGTGGGACAGAGTCTCGGGATCTCCAGGGTGGGGCAAGAAATGTTAGCCAGGTTGATGGAGTCTCAGATATGGTACCTACCTGCTGCCTGCTGGGTCTGTGTCTCTGTTGGGGGAGAGTTCAGGAAAGGGACACTGGCCTCTACCTGCCTTTCTGTCTGGGACAAAATTGTCCCCCAGCTCTTGCCTTGATGCCAGACGCTTCAGTTTCTCTCTATGCCACTGGTGCATTTTAAGCTGCTACTATGTTACTGGAGCTGAGAGGGAGTGAGTCTGAGTTAAGTCCATGTGTAGGTTCTTTAAGAGAAACTGCTTGGGACTCCCAGGAGTTTCTTCCAGTGACTCAGTCCCTGCTGGTTTTTGGAGCCAGAAGCTATGGGGACTTACCTTCCTGGCACTGGAACACTGGGCTGGGGACCTGGTATAGGGCTGGGGTTCTTTGCTCCTGAGAGATCCCTCTCGAATTTTTATCCACCATACGTGGATATTGGACCAGCCCATTCTGCATCTCCGCCCCTCCTACCAGTCTGGATGGATATGATTTCTTTAATTCCATGGTTGTCACACTTCCATTCAACTCAATTTCTGACAGTTCTGAGTGGTGGTGGTTCTGTAGTTTAGTTGTAGTTTTGATGTGGTTATGCGAGGAAACAAGCCATGTTTAGCTATGCCGCCGTCTTGACCGGAAGTCCATCTCCAGTTTCTGATTTGGTAACTCTGGGAGATCATCTGAAGATTGGAATTTCTAACCTGTGCTCACTTCATACTGATGGTACTGGTTCCTGGAATGTACTTTGAGAGCTACTAGATCTGGTCTAACAGCTCATAAAAGGTGGTTTCAGCCTGAGGTATGGACAGAGTTAAAATAAGCATAATTAGACATCACAGTAATAGATGATGATGTCATGCAACATTTTAAAGTAGTGCAAATGTAAAATAATGGATATATAGCACTTCCTCAAAAAGCATACCAAATAATACTTCAAGGACAGAATTTACAGGTCAGTAATATCCAGTTCCATTTTACTTTCTGCGTAGATTTTTGCAATGTTACCCAGGGTCCATTTCTGCCTCTAGTTTTTTTCTTGAGGTTTTTCAAGTAGCATTTTCTTAACGACATTCTTCTAAAAGACTGGCTTCATTGAGCCTGTGAAGTCTATTCTGAGTTTTTCATTGTTAGTTTAAATCTCATGTCCTCTTCCACTGCCTTCCCTAGCTCCTTGAAGGTTCAGGTCTGTCCCAGCTCTTGAGTCAGTTCCCAAAGAGGCAGAACATGACTCCATTAGTTGTTCTTCATCTGCCGAATTCCAGCCCATTTGCCAGGCATTCTGGTTTCCCTCCGCCAGCCTCCTCCTGAGGGCCATGCCTTCACAGGTCCAGCCAGGAGTAGGGCCACCTGGCACATCTGGACTGATCTGGAATCATCTCTGATACCAACAAACAACACAAATGCCGAGTTAACTTCTCTATTTTTAGTCACCCTGTTCATGGGGATTCCTTCACAATAAAAGTAATGAAGAAAAAACAACCCTGTTAATTCGTAATTCTTTCTCATTTCAAGTAATGGTGCTACTCCACTTCTTGAGCTGAAAACCTTTTTTTACAGATTCTTTATCCTTTTCTCCTGTGTTCCATGTTCAGTCAGTGGCAAATTGTTTTGAGTAAATAGGATATCTTCATAGTGCCTCATTTGTCTCCTCTCCATTCTCCCGGTTACCATCCTCTGCCCTGTTCATGACCGGTAAGAATCGTTTCATATTCCTGGTGTCTCAGAGTTGGAAAAGATCACAGATGTTATCTGGTTTAACTGCTTATTTTGTGTTTGAATTCTCACCTCAACCTTCTCCAGTACAACACATTTATTACTGGTGAACTCAGTATTCCTTAAGTCATAACCCATTCAGTCTTCAGAGGATATCACTAGGAAGTTCTTCATGTCAAACACATGTGCGCATATAATATCTTTTAAAAGAAAAAGTTATTGTAACATTTAAGGTAGAAGCAATTAAGTTATCTATGGAGATAACAAAGGGCAAATACATTAAAGAGTTTTTTTTTTTGCATTTGTGAAAATGATAGATTACTATTTTCACTAATAACTAATACCTGTCCTCACAACTAATACTTGGATTTTGGGTCCTGTTTTGAAATTTGAGAATAATAGTGCTAGTCGGACTGCTGAAAATTAAACCTTATGAATATGAGTGCTTTTAATAACTTTGGTGAAGACAGAACTGATGTCCTAGGACAGATGACTGCCTTGGATAATCACAGAGAATGAGGACTCTGATATTTGTTAATTGTTTTTCTCTATCACTGAGCATAGGTTATGTTTGACATATAGTACCATGTATACACACAATTCTAGAAAATGAATTAAAAATAGTACAAGATTGAACACTTTCAAGGCACAGAATGTGGTCTTGAAATACACTCTACCTCATAGGATTAATCAGTTTCTATTTATAGTTCTGTCACTATGTTATACAAAACCCTGAAGTCTCTTGGAGAACTTCTCAAATAGTTTCAACAGATTCTCCAGATGCCTATGAAGTCAAAGGTCTGTAACTCCTGGTGTGTCATTTAGAGTTAGTCACCACTGACTACCTTATGATGGACTTCAAAAGAAAACTTTAACAGCAAATCCTTTAATGTCCTGGAAACCCTTGTCCTTTCACCTATGTGCTTATCCCAACACTCATTAGGTACTGTTAAAAGTTGTTGTCCTCATAACTAATAAGAATCAGAGCCTGATAAGTGTTAGACAGTCTTACTTAGAGCCCATTAGATATTAAAATGTTGTGTTCTCTTGCCTTTTGGCCACAACCCTAAGATCTGCCTAATCAAACCCCGATGTTCTAAATGGCAGAACATAAGCTGCCATGCTGATCCCAAATTAGACTTGCCAAGTTTTTAGTTCTGCTTATAAATAGAAGCATCAGAGGAAACATTTAACTTGCAGACAGATCAAGTCAACTTATGACTAGTAATACTATTATTTGGATATACAAGGATATCATAGAATCATTGAGAGCAATAGAAAAAATACTGATACCTAGATGGCCTAAAAGAGCTATTTCATTTCTAGAGATAGGAAATTCCTGTTCATAATTTTTCTTACACTTCTACTTGCCACATAAAAGGAGGGAAAAAATTACTCATCATGTACCTGTCCTGATAGACACTATCATAAAATCTCTCTGAAGGCCATAAAATCTCTTTTGAGAGCTGCACATCCCTGTCTCCTCATTGACTCTCTGACAGTCCTCTTGGAGGCACTCTCGTGGCATGCAAAGTGATCCAAAGGGCACACTGGAAAATCTCCAATCTCTGCGTTATTAACACACTAGCTTCTTTTAGGAATATTTTAAACACATTTTGGATTGCATTTATGACAAAATATTTCACTTATTATAATTTCCAAAATAAAGAAGTATGTGTGTGTATCTGTGTGGTGGGTAGATAGACAACATGTATATTTCCACCCACTCATCCATATATTACTACTGAGTGTGGTTTATATCCTACCATTTATCTTGGACTGTAATGTACAGGGTGGGGCAAAAGTAGGTTTACAGGTGTATGTGAAACACAGTTTATTCTTGTATTATTATTTATTGTGTCATTTTCCATATGAACAACTGTATACCTACTTTTGTTCTGCCTTGTACAGGATAGTGTAGCATACATCTTAAGTGTAAAGTATAGTATATAGCCAGGGACAGCTTCATGGAAAGTGCAACCTATGTAATTGCACAGGGCCCTACCCTTAGAAGGGCCCCACTTGGCCTTATACTCTGCTGTCATCATCTTGAAATTCTTGACTTTTTTAATGAGGGGCTCTACATTTTTATTATGCACTGGGCCCTGCGAATTATGTAGCCTGCCTTGGATAATGCAATACATATTCTAAGTACCTACCCACAATTATTTTTGGCATATGTTCTTTCAATCTTTTAAAAATGCCTGTCATACTTCCAATTTAAATGTAAATAAGTAATGTAAATATACATAGGATCATACTATACATACTATTCTGCAACCTGATGTTCATTTAACACATAGGAATATAGCTCTCTGTCATTTATCTCATACTTTGTGATGGTTGAAGAATATTCTGTTATATGGCTAAACCATAATTTATTTAATCTTCTGATGGACACAATGTCTCCTGTTTTTTTCTATGACAGAGTAAACATTCTTGAATATACATCTTTGTTCACTCAGCCCACTATTTCCTTAGGATAAATTTCTAGAAGTAGAATTGGTAAGTTAAAGGGTATGAACACTCAAAATGTGATACTGCATGATTTGCCCCCCAAAAAGATTGTACTAGATTATAGCAGCCTAAATCCCACCAACAGATGACAAGTACCATGGTTGTCCCACATGCTGAGCATAATAATTCATCTTCATCTTTGCCAGCCTGATAGCACCTGCCATTTTAAATGGACCTTAGCCTGAGTTATTAGCTCACTAGGATATCATTGATTCTGCTAATATGGAATGGCAGTATATTGAATCGAAAATCAAAGTGAGTACTTTCTAGGGAGTGATTTTGTATTGGCCTTCCTAGCCAGATATGTGAAGCACTCTAAGTCCCCAACTTTTCTTTTAAAATAAAGCTTTTGCTTTCCACGTGTAGCATTCAGGGTTGCTCTAAGTGCTCAAAGAGACCCTTAGGGACATTAATCTTACTATCTTTTTACTCATAACCCCAAACTTTTAGAAACCATTTTTATTGTGAAACAATTTCAGACTTTAACTAAAGTTGTAGGACAACAGTGCAAAGAATTCCCATGTACCCTTCACCCAGAGTCCCCAAATGTTAACACTTTACTGTGTTTGCTTTCACTTGCTCTCTTTCTCTGAAATCTTTGAGAGTAAGTTGCAGGCATGATGCCTCTTTACCCCAAATATTGTAAGTTCATCTCTTATATAATCACAGTTACTAAATCAGGAAAATTGATACAAAAATTGTTATCTATAGATGTTTAAATTTTATCAATTTTCCCAATAATTTCCTTTATAGAAAAAAAGAAAAGATTTTCTGCTTCAGGATTCAAACCAGGATCACACATTACATTTAGTTGTAATGAGTTCCCCTGACACATACTTTTTTGTGTCATATTTTTTCTAGATAAATCCTAGGTTGATGTAGAAAAGTATTTTTTGGCAGCCCAAATTCCAAAAATCTGATTAGTTAGTTTTTTTTTGAATTTATATGCTTTAAAGCAAAGTCGCTTATAAAGGAAAAAAATATGATTCAACAGGTTAAAGGAGTGGCATGTTCTTATTATAGATAATGGAAATTTGCTGCAGTATTCATGAGCTGTAAAAAATGAAAATTCCAAAAACCTTTAAAAATGCATGGACCTTTAAAAACCTTTAAGAAAAGCTTTTCCAGGACCTTTCTAAAAAGATTGTTTGCCACCTTTCCTAATGGTACCAGGTGTTGAGAAGTCCTATTTGATTATATAAAAATAAAGTCAGCCTAGGGAGGGAAAAAAAATGAAACAGATGTAATGAGAAATGACTTAACACCAGAGACAAGGGCTTTTGTGTTCTTTGTAGGATGACAGTGAGCAGCTTTCCTTTCTCTTGAATCTTTTATTAATAACCAAAATAGTGTGAGAAATATTGACCGGATAAATTAAATCTTTCATTATGGTTAGCACTTGAATAGACTTTCTGAGGTACTTGTGGATAGTTGTGATCAGTTGACCCAAGAGCTTCTATAATTTAAAGGTGAGTTCATAAAGAAAGTGCAGGTGGATATTTTACTTATCAAGCAAACATTCAAAAAAATGATTACTGTGTATCAAACAATGTTTTAACCACCTTGAATGAAAACCCATTATCCTATTACATATTCTATGTTATGAATGGGGAAACAAGGCACAGAGAGGCAGAGCAAGTTGTTCAAGGTCACACAGCTTAAATGGTTAGGAAACAGGATCTCAAAGGAAAGCCTGCAGAGTTCAGAGTGGTTTAATCCTATAAAATCTCAAATCTAACCCATCAGTTTCACTTTGAGACTAGGAGCACAATCTAAATTCTGTAGCACAGGGGCAGTGAAGAAGGAAAGAGAAGATCTAGACTAACATAGAGAGTGTGACAGTTAGAAAACCTCTGAAAGCAAGCTGCTATATTTTTAACAACAAAGTTGTAAAAGCTTTTTGTACCAGCCCTGGCTGGTATGGCTCAGTTGGCTGGAGCGTTGTCCTGTAAACCGAAAGACCGTGGGTTCAATTCCTAGTCAGGGCACTTGCCTAGTTTGGGGTTCCCTTCCCCATTAGAGCAGTATGAGAGGCCAGTCACTTGGTGTTTCTCTCTCACATCAGTGAGGATCAAAACAAAACAAAACAAAAAACCCAGCAACAAAAACAAACCCACCCCACGGCCTGCAGGAAATAAATAATTTTTTTCTGAACCAAGCTTCTACCTTAAAGTTAAGGAAAACTAAGTTCAAATAAAAATGAGCAACAGGTCTGATGCCATACAGTTATTATAAGGAATAAGCAAAAGGAGTAAAATAACAGTAAAAGCAAACCAGAAAGATGTGCTCAAAAAGCAGATCTGAAGCACTGTATTATTTCAGAATGAGATAAAGTACATTAAAAAATTATATAAGAATTGAAAGAGCAAGATAGAATTCAAAAAAGAAGTGACAGAACTCAAGAAAGAATTGGAAAATAAATGAGCAGAGTTTAGGTTCTGTCCAGAGCCCAACTCCAGGGCTCGCATGCTTTATCACACTGCAGACCCCCCGTGGCAGCTGCCTCCAGGTTACTAATAAAGGTGCTGAATTTCTTTACTTCTAAAAATGGCTTTAAAATATTTTAAGATAATGTTATTGAGTAGTTTTAGTAAAGGTGATTATTTTAAATAAAATATGAAAATTTTATAATTTTGTGGCTGCTTCAGTAGAGTATTAGAATTTAAATCTCAGGCCCTGCAGTTTTAATCCAAAGACTGTGGGTGCCTTACTACATTAAATGCAATTTGTGAAAAGCAAATAAAAATTTTTTAATAAGTAAAAACTATGAAAGTCAATTTAATAAGTGCCAGCAAATGTTACAATATATTATGGAGACATTACACTTGTGTAGAAACTCACTCAAAATTTATTAGAGCAATCTTTTGTAATGTCACATTGCATTATTATAAATTGGAATTTTGCCATCATAAATGTATGTGAAATATGTTTCAGAAAAGGGTGCTGTTAGTAGCAGAATTGATTGGTAAACTTAGAACAATCATGCTGAGGGTGGGAGAACATGTGTAATTTTAAAATGTCTATTGAATATAACTATTGTTTTTTTAATACAATTCAAGAAAATTAAGCTTGATCAAATCTGTTCAGTTGGTGGAACAGTTGTGCTACTGTGAGAAGGCACTATGATGGAATAGGATAAAATCTGATACACCACAACAGAGACCCTGGGTGTGTGTGTGTGTGTGTGTGTGTGTGTGTGTGTGTGTGTGTGTGTATGATGGAGGTGAACAGGCACAGACTACCTATATTTAAATCATTTTGGTAGATTTTCCAAAATATAGTATACAGGCCAAGCCCATCCCACTCTGGCTAAAAACCACAAATATAAAATATTAAGGCTAATTGAAGAGATATTTGGGCTAGGTATAGAGGTCATGTAGTCTAACATAGATCATCTGGAAAACTTTCCTACCCCTAAAATTTTTTGTGCAAAAACATCAAGTTACATGAATGTTGAAAAGTCTTAAAGAAAAAAAGATGGCTTTGTCAGCAAGTTGTTTTTAAGTTCTCCATAACTGGTTCCGTCTTTATGAACCAATATAGAGCTGACGGAAGAAAACATTTTTAAAATCAGACTGATGAAAATGAAAGTCCTAGGTTCTGATTTGGACATCTCCAAAACAATTTTTGACCTGGACTTTGGAGTCCTAAGCAGGCCTACTTCAAGAAGAATGAAAATGGAAGGGACTTAGATCTCTTTGCCCACTATTCATTAATAAGTTAATTACTAGTACGACTGAGCCACTGATGAGCACAGATAACATTAACCAATTGATCTGAGGCTCACTTCCAGGGTGAATGTGGACCCTGGATCCCAGGTAAATTCTACCTGCTTTGTTTCCTAGCACCCTCACCTCAGTGCCTTACACAGCCAGTCCTTTCTTACCCAGTTACTGAATCCTTTCATGACTTGTCCAGATTCTCTCTGCCTTTTTAAAAAAATGCATTTTCACTGCCATGGCACGTTCATTGGAGCTTGGAGGTTAAGAAATAAGAAACAGCTTACCATAGGATCTCACGTGTAAGTGCAATCTAATCAACAAAACAAATAAGCGAGCAAAATATAACCAGAGACATTGAAATAAAGAACAAACTGACAGTAACCAGAGGGAAGTGAGGAGAGGGATAATGGGGGAAAATACAGGAAGGATCGTCAAGGAACGTGTATAAAGGACACGTAGACAAAACCAAAGAGGGTAAGCTTGAGGGTGGGAGGTGGGGATGGATGGGTAGGGGGAAAATGGAGAAAATGATACTTGAACAATAAAAAAAATTAAAAAGAAATAAGAAACAATCCAGCTCAGTCCATTTTATTTCTTCTGAACAGGTTTAACAGAAAAGTTTTTGGGGTGGGATAAAAACATTTGATTAAAAAGGATTGAATTTTGAAGAGTCCAGTTTATTTTTAGTACCATGACCCTGGGAATACAGAGAATTAACTTGTTCCCATTAGCTATATAGAAATTCAGCTTTGTTTTTACATAATATAAAACAGAGTTTTATAGTAAGAATATCAGTAAATTCCAAGGAACTTTGGGGAAAGTACTGAACTATTTTTAAGGTAGACACAAAAAACTACTTACATAGTTTTTAAAATTATGACTTTTAGTTATTGTAAGATAATACATGCATGTGGTTAAAAAATACATAAAGAAAAACAGTAAAAGGTTACCCAGTAAAAATCAAATCTTCCTCCCAGATTTACTCCATCATCTTCAAGTTTCCCCTCTAAAAAAGACATGTACAACAGTTTCTGAAGCTGAGGTCAATGAGCAGGTGGTGAATTAATCCTTTTGCAACTCAATCTTTGCCTTTAAAGACTTAAAACAACATGCTGGGCTGTAAACCTCAGTACTGTTGGAAAGAACCACTCAGCATTGGTTTCCTAAGAGTCATCATTGGTGTTGCTTACATGTAAATTGGATAGGATCCAAGGCTTATAAATGATTGCACAATAAAAATTAGAATGCCCAGTTGCGGATCACTGAATATGTACCACTCAGGTTACAATTTAACCATGCTAAGGAAACCAAACTATGGATACAAATGGTAATAAGTGAAGCGTTCATCAGAATTTTGAAACAATTTCATTTTAATTTATAGTTTATGGAATAGTCCTCCCTCAATGTCATGAACTTGAATGACTGTTAATTTGTTATCTTTGATAGAATAGTAATTTCTAAAGAGATAGATGCATTTAAGATAAGTCCATTTTCTATTTTTATAAACCTAAGTGTAAATATTTATTTACTATTTGACTTTTTTTCCACACAAACTTCTTGTCTTTTCATGGTCAATACTCACTTGTCTTTGATATCTGAATTCTGCATTTCTAAAATTATGGTGAATATAGTCTCCCTTTACAGTTCATCGCATTAAGCTACTATCCTAAAGAGAACATAGAATAAATACTTTATGTAACCCAATTATTTATAGTCTAGATTATTTTTTCCTTGTATTTTGGTAGCTCAGAGCCTAACATTTCATTAGTATAATGAGACTTATTTTCTTCGAATACATTTATCTTAACACTTGTCTATTTTGAATTCAACTGTCATATTTCTGCATTTTTTAGAGCCATTATTGAATTTAACTTCATTTTACAATCCACACAATAAAAACTCATTTCTTTCAACAAGCATTCATTGAATATCCGCTATGGTACAAAGTTGAATAAGAAAGAGAGTGCTGCCTCTAGCAGCCTCACGATGTTTGACTTGAGACGTCCACCAACATGGAAAAGAGAAACACCCTTAAACAAATCAATTTTATCAAATGTTAATACAGAAGATATGTTCACAACTAGATACCACCTTGGTGATGAAACATAATAATAATGTTGGCAGAACAAGTTATATTCTTGTTTAGAGAAACAGTGTCTTGCTATCATCAGATATTTGGGCAAGAGCTCAGAAATGTTCCATTGTAGTTAGAAGAGAAATATTTGGTTATTCATGATTTTAATTTTTATCCCACAAACCCTGAAAAAGTTGTTTGGTCCTATTTCCAAAGGTTTTTCTGTCTGGTGACCACTACGTCAGCAAGTGAAAGATTAGTTACCTGGTGGGTGCTGGTTTTGCCTGGTTCTAACATGCTAGAGTTGTTTATGAGGAATATTGCCAAACTAAGATAGTGTCCTTAGCATTCCCATTCAGAAATAAATTGCAGGGAAAATCCAAAGGTTGATCTTTAATGTTATGATGTGCTTCTGTAGTATATATGTTTTACCTCCTAACTCTTAAGGCAATTTTATATTGAAAAGCAAAAATCATGTGGTTCATTTTTACCTAATCACTACAATATTATTATTATTATTTTATTATTACTGCCATAGGCAAGAGAAGGAGCATCTCACGTCTTTTAACTGAAGCCTCTTGAACTTCTCCCCCAACCCATTACCATCTAGTTGTTCCTTTTATCAGTAAATGGTAATTCTGTCTTCCTAGGTGATCGTGCCAGAACTAGTTGTCATGCTTGAAAATTCTATCTCCCTTTGAAGGGTACCTCACATCCAATAAGTGACCTTTCTTTCTACCCTCAAAATATTTATTGAACTTACCAAGTTCTCTTCATCTCCATTGCCACTGCCCTTGTCTAGGCCATTGTTGTGTCTCTCTGGACAACTGTGAAAACTTTCTCACCAGTCACTCCATGTCCACACTTTCTGCTTCTCCAGTCCAGTCCTCAATAGCTGTGAGAGTGATGGTTTAAAGGGAAACCACATGATGTCATTTGTTTTAGCAGTCTGTTTCGACTGCTATAACAAAATACTACAGAATGGGTATTTATTGCTCATGGTTCTGGTGGGAAGTCCAAGATCCAGGTTCCAACAGATTCAGCTTCTGGTGAGATCCTTGTTCACAGCCAGTGCATCTCATTGTGTCCTCACATGGCTAAAAAGTTAGGGATCTCTCTGGAGCCTCTTTTATAACACTGACTCCATTCATAAGAGGTCTGCACTTAGGACCTAATCATCTCCCCAAAGCCTTACCTTCTAATACCATCATCTTTGGGGGTTAGGATTCAACATAAGAATTTTGAAGGGGTGGGGTAGGGGACACAAACCTTCAGGTTTCTCTGCTTAAAACTTTCGGTGGCTTCTCATTGCTCTTTCTTAACATGGGCTGCCAGGTCCTACATGATTGCTACTGTCATTTTGAGCTCTTGGTCACCATGCCTCAGCAATACTGGCCTCCCTTCTCCTTCAGTACACCTGAAACTCCTTCCCATCTCAGGGCCTTCTTACATGTTGCTTCCTCCGCTGCCCTGTCCTTTCTCCACCTGGTGGGGTCACCATCCTTCAGGTCTTAGCTTGAATGTCACTTTTTCTTTAATCCTGATTCTGCAGGCTATATTGGACTCTTCTGTTACATTTTTCTCAGAGTGCTCTGTTCTTGTTCTTTATAACCGTCACCAGTAATAATTATATAGTTGTGTAATTATTTATTCACTGTCCATCTTTCTCACTATTACAATCTCTATGAGAGCAGAGACCATACCTGTTTTTCTTCACATTGTATTCCAAGCACCTAGAGCATTTCCTAGCACAGTAACTACTGTATAAATATTTGTTGAAGAGAACTGATGGCAGATAGTCACTAAAGCACAGCATAATTAAGCTTTAGTTTATGGGAGTTTTGGTATTAAAGTGCACCTTTTATCAACTCAATCTGTAAGAAATGAATCAATTAGTTATATTTTCTGAGCTTTGATAACCATATACCATGGCCTAGTCAGTTTTGTGCACATGAAATACCCCTGAATTGTTGAGTCAGATACAAATGCTTTTTTATCTTTCTCTCTTTTTTAAAGCAACCACAGAATCAATCTGTCCTGTCTGGCCTTCCGCTGGAAGGTTTTTTGCATCTCCGGGAAGAGGACCCTCACCACGCACTTCTCTTGCTGTCAGGCTGGCCGGCACGTTTTCCTCTGCTGTTGCTGACCTCCCTGGCAGCACTATCTGACGGTCCCCAAGGGAGGCACCTTGTCTGGCCCTTAGGCTCCACTGAGAGATTCAGTTATTGCTTCTGTGTCTTCTTGGTTCTCAGGTGTAAGTCCACAAGCTGCTTGCCAATCATGTTGGTACAGTTGCTGCTCATGATTTCCATTGGCCAGTTTTTACTTGTTTTCAGTGTCATGACATCTTACTATCTAGAAATTCCTATTGAAAAATGAGAGGTATTATTTTTCTCTCTTCCAGATCATTTGAAAACTATAAACTAAAATGGTCCTAACACAGATTGTTTTTTTACTGTGACATCTCCCCCTAATTTTTATCTGTAAGCCAGTTCCCTATTGTGTAGGAAAAACTCCAAGGTGGGCCAGTGATCTCTACCTGCTGGCATTTATGTCCTTGTGCAATCGCCCTCTCTTGAGTGTGGGTGGGACCTGTGACTTGCTTCTAATCAGAAGAACAGAGCAAAGATTAGGGGATATACTTGGTCACATGGATATGATTACTTACTAAGATTGTATAACATTGGTCTTGCTGAGAAACCTTCTCTTACTGGCTTTGAAGAAGGAAGCTGCTTTGTTGGGAGCATCCCTAAAGAGAGGACCATGTACCAGGGAGCTGAGGGCAGCCTCCAGCCAATAGCTAGCAAGAAGCTGAGGATCTCAGTCTGAAAGTGAGCAGATCCTTCCCAGTTGAGTCTCAGATGAAAATCCAGCTCTGGTGAACGTTGTGATTGCAACCTTGCAGAGGACCTAGCTGCTGCACTACAGCACCTAACTCACAAAAACTGAGATAGTAAATGTGTGTTGTTTTAAGTCACTAAGTTTATAGACTTATCTATAGGCAACAATAGATAACAAATACATCTATCCTTGACTGAAATGTTTTACTGACACATTCTTTTCCCATCCACTTATTGGTTTCTTTCAGCATGGAATTTGGTCAAAGGTTTTTGAGAAAATAGATATTATAGTTTCCTCTTCCTACAAATTATTATTTATCTGCCAAAATGTCTAATCAAATATGACTTTTGCCCTAAGAATCTGCATAATTGTTTCTTCTGCCCTCAGGGATCAAATATATGTACATACTGAGTAATTCCTTTTATAATTGATTTACGAGTTTCTGTCTTAAGGAAATAGGGCTGTAGCTACTTATTCCTTGATAAAGCCTCTCTCATGAACAGGACGACTCCCATTCTAACATAGTGTAATGTAACACAGTATCATTTGTTGAGAATGTACACTGGAAAAATGGTGCGTGAATGTTTGGTCCCATACCATGTATATTATATCAGCAGTGTGTCTGAATTGGAATGTACCTGATCCTGAAAGTGGCCATATATACAGGGTAAGTTTTAGGCTAGTGACATCCAATAGAAATATAATGCATACCACATCTTTACTTTTAAATTTTCTAGAAGCTACATTTAGAAAGTAAAAGAAGCAGGTGTAATTGATTTTAATAATATATTTTACTCAAAAATCATGATATTCAAAATAGCATAATTTAACATGCAATTAATATAATAAAATGAATGAGATATTTTCCATATTTTAAAAACTGACTCTTCAAAAGCTCACATATATTTTATGCTCACAGCAAGCCCCAGTTTAGATTAGCCACATTTCACGTGCTCAGTAACCATATGAGCCTGTTGGCTAGTGTTTTGGACAGTATAGCTTCAGACAGTTACATGAGTGTGTTAAACTGCAGACAAAAAGTAATCCACATAAAATTCAGCTTGATATGGCCAAATCCTTCTGGATTAAAAAGGCATATTATATATACACATGTAAATATAAAAAGATCTAAGACATGGATCAAAGCAGGGAGCCATGGTAGGTACTATGATTTAATAGACATACAACCCTTGACATGTACAGATTTTACATGTGTAGTACCACCTTCCCCAAAATGTGATTCTTATATATTTGATGTGGTGTGAATTTGAATCACCCTGACTACAGCAGCAGCCCCTTGGCTGGCGTGTCAATCTATCTGGCCTCCCTGTGTCTGTATTTCTCAACTTATCTCATAAGTGTTAATGTTCACTAAAATCCTGAAGGAGTCACTTAATTTTTATTATTTATATTTGTAGCATTTCATGGGAGAACTTACATGCTTAGTGGAATATACAGACTTGAGGTCATGCCCATACTAAGACTGACTCTTTCCCCAGTGTCAGATTTTGATGGAGTTATGAGGGGCTTGTAAGACTAGACTGTGTTTTCCTGTCTGATTCCATTTAAGCAAAATCTACATGAAATGTTATGCCCCATTTATTGAAAGTTTTCATCATAGCACATTGCAATTTTTCTTTCTTTTCCAGATACTATTATGCTCTCTTAATGTTACTTGTTAGTATTGCTTAATGAGCCAAAGAGAAAATTCCTTCTCTTAATTTAATAAATTATTTCTTCCAAAAACTTTCTCTTTTAAAGTTCTGTGAAGGAGAAATAAAGGACCTTTACGTGAAAACATTTAAGTACTGTTCTATCAGATACAAATGATTCTTAGTCATAAATGGCTAGAGTATTCCTCAAGGATTGTCTGATTCATGGCGCCACCACTTTCTCCTTGATGTAGAAGAGCCATATTATGCATATCTTTTAACTAGTATGTATGGGGATGTTTATTATATTTTAAGTATGTTTTAAATATATCATAATTTAAAAACAAATTTATTTGTTGATTTTTAGAGAGAGAGAGAGAAACATTGACTTGTTCCACTCATTTATGCATTCATTGGTTGATTCTTATTGGTGTCCTGATTAGGGATTGAACCTGCAATCTTGGCATATCAGGACAACACTCCAACCAACTAAGCTACCTGGCCAGGGCCAATGTTTCCTAATTTTTTAAAAATTGAGAAAATGTTCCCTGGTTGGGTGGCTCAGTTGATTGAAGCATTACCCTGTACACCGTTCTCACTCTCTGTCTTTCTCTGTCTCTCTGTCTCTCTTTCTTCCTCTCTAAAATCAATAAACATATCCTCAAGTGAGGATTAAAAAAAATTGAGAAAAGGTCATACAGCTTGTTTTCCGATCTCTTTACATTAATACAAGGTCCCTCAACCCTTGGCCCTACTGACTTTTGGGACCACTTAATTCTTTTGTTGAGAGCTGTCCTGGACATTGTAGGATTCTTTACCTCTACTCACCAGATGCCGTTATCTCATGTTCTGTCATTTCTATTCAAACAGTTATTACTTACTTGGGGTCCTCATCACCTCTCACCTAGACTCTACATCAGTCCCTGAAATGGCCCCTGTATCCAGAATCCTAATTTGTTAGTATACCCTCCACATTACCATAAAAAGAGTAATGCCTATAATTTATTTAACCTCTACTGTGTGTCATGCCAATGTTGAGTGCTTTCATTTGTTTGTTAACTCTTTTCTGACACAGTGAAATCAAGAAACAAAGAAGTTGAATGTCACTGCTAGTGAGTACGAGATTCAAACTTAGGTCTGCTCAACTTCAAAGCCTGTGATCTTTACGTTATCATACTGCCTAAACATGACATCTTCCTAAAACATGAGTGGAACTTGTTCCTTTCTTATCACATGCTTTCAGTGGCTTCCCAGTGCATTCCTCAGGCAAATGGTCTGTCCGTTCCTTTCTTCTTCCTGCGCCCATTAGCATTTTCATGCACACCGTATTCTTATTTCACTGAGTGGTTACCATTTTTCTAGACTTGCCGTGCTTATTCATGTTTTCATGCCTTTGCTATGCTGTTTCCTTAACTTGAAGTACACTTTTTATCACTCTTTTTCTTCTCTAAAATGCTAATCACCTTGTCAAAACCTAGCTCAAATGTGTTAGGGAAAGCTTTCTTGATATGTCCAAGATAAATAGTTTCTTCTTTTTTACTCTTACAGCACAGTGCTTGTTACAGATAGCTTTTACATCATTCTGTTTTATTGGATACTTTTCTACATATTTGTCTGTAAATACCTGGAAGGCAGGGATCACTCCTTATTTATACTCTGCCCTACTTTAAAAAATTGAGGCAATTGGAAGCTTCCTTTTTTTAGCTATGTATTTTCTGGAACATATCGCATAGGGGTTTTTAGGAAACATATACACACACACGACTCCTCAAAAATTGAATACGTGGATAAATGAATGATAAATACATAAGAAAATATTTATGGTATATTTTTTCCTGACTATGTGCATTTTAGAAAGTTTGGAAAATACAGGGGGAAAAAAGTAATTCATATTCCTACCACACAGGTTTTGGATAATATCCCTCTAGTTAGTTGATGTTGAAAAATGGGTTAGAAAATTACCGATAGATGTTACTTGGAATAGTGTGGACCTAATGGGCAAAAGGCCACAGTTGCACAGATCCCTGTCCTCTCAGGGAAGTGGACTTGTGTCAGGCAAGGCTAGAGACATCAAGGACTGTATAGACATTTTTATGTCTGGGTATAAATTCAAAAGCTACAAAAGGGTATGTATTGAAAAGTAGGACTCCCTCCACTCTTGTCGTTCAGCCACCCAATTCCCCTTCCCAGAGGCAACCATTGTTATCAATTGATTTACAGATTTAAAGAGATGATTATTCCAAATAATTCTTATTTAAAAATTAATTTTTATACATTACTCTTATACTTTAGACAAAAACTATCTAATTTTTAATTAGATATTGAAAATCTAATATCTAAAAAATAACACTAATTTAGCTAGAATTACCAGTTAATTGATTTTATGAACTAGCAATTCTTTCTAAACAGAGGTGAATGAATAGTCTTGAGTTGCAGTATACTGCTATATTTGTCCATTGTGGTGGTTTTTGCTTCTTAGTGGCTCATAGTAAGGCTTCTGGGGTAAAAAAGTCACATAACTATGGAATTTGACACCTTCAAAACTATCCCCAAATGATTTCTTCGTTTTCCAAAGCGGCTCCCTCTCATATGTGGCTGTTTTAGTTTATTTTTACTAAAGTATAGTTGGCATACAATACTATATATTTTTAGGTGTACAAGATAGTGATTTGACATTTACATAGTTTATAATGTGATCACCACACTAAATCTAGTAACCATCTGTCACCATGCAAAGTTATCACAATAGTACTGTTCATATTTCCCTCCACTTTTTCGTCCAACCCCATGTCCCTTCCCTTTTGACAGCCGTGATGTGGCTGGGCCTTTCTGCTGGCTGTGTTGTCAGTGACTGCACAACAACTAAGCTCAGTTCCTTGGCCTTCCCAGACAACCTGTAAACTAACCAATACCCTGTAATAAATCCCTCTCCGCTTACACTAGTGAAAGTATACTCTATTATCACTAATTAGTGCTCTAATATGTTTCTAAATTAGTCAATGGCAAGAGGAATAGGATTTCCCAATTTCAGGGAGGAGGCGGATGTTTGAGAATCAGACACAATAACTCTTACCTACCACTGAAATTTGGCATCTACTTCCTCTGCTACTGCTTTTGTTCAAACCACAAAGACTTCCCCAGTGTAACTTTCTCGCAGCATTTGACCCCAGTGCCCACCTAACACTTTTCAAAAACTCTTCCTTCTTTTAGCTTCTATATACAAAATCTTCTGATTTTCTTCTTTTTCCTCTGTTCCTTCTCAGTATCCATTGAGGGACCTTCTTTCTCTGCTGCTGATCATTTAAAGATGAGTATTCCTCAGTATTCTATACCAAATCTGCTTCTCTTTTTACTCCACATATTCAGAAGTGATTTTAGATTTTTCTACTCCCATGGTTTTCATTAATTTTTGTATAACTCTGACTTCCAAGAAGTTTATTTCTCCAGGACAGTTACCTCTCCTAAGCACCAATTGCATTCTGAATCTCTCTACTGCAGTAGCTCATAAGCACTTAAACATAGGGGCGGCTCATAAGCACTTAAACATAGGACAAAATGGAACTCATTAGCTTCCTCTTCTCGCCTCATCAACATCCCTCAAACTAGCAAACTGCTTCTTCATTTTATTCCCTATCCTGGTAAATGACATCACTGTACAGGATTGCTTAAACCAGAAGCAGGGTATCAACTCTTCACTCTCCTTTGTCTAGCCAGCCAGTCTTTAAGTCCCACCATTTATACTCCCCCAATATCTCAATTCATCCCTACTGCCTTATTTCTAGATACCATCATCTTCAGACTGTTTACTGCAACAGCCTCCTAACCAGTCTCTTCTTCCAATCTTTCCTCCTTCTAGCTCATTCTTTACATTGAAGATAGACTAATACATCCCGAACACATGCCAAATCATGTCTTTTCCTTGTCCTTAGATTAACATCTTAACCCTCTTCACAGGGCTTGCAGAGTCTTTCATGGTTGGCTTCTGTAGCATCATTTATCGCACTCCTTGCGTCCTCTCCAGCACACTTCGGTCCTGAATAGAGTCTGAGAATAGGGCATATTCTCAGGCTCTAGAATATATCCTGCTTTCTTTGACCTGTGGAACAGTGTGCTATCCTGCTCTAAAGGAACTGATTTCAACTTAGGTATTATTTTCTTCAGCAAACCTTTCCCTTCTGGGTTGTTGCCTCTGCTTTGCTCTCCAATAGCAGGGAAGTACCTTCGGCTTCCTCACAATACATTTGTGACATGCAGTTGTAACTCCTGATTTCCTTTTCTGTCTTGCCCCAGTACACCTTACTCTGTGGAAGCAAGTACTATGTCTGTTTTGTTTGTTGTTAATGGCCCTATCACCTAGCAGAGTACTGGCACTTAAATATTTGTGGAATGAATGAACAGTTGACATAATTAATAAGGTGTACATGATAAGGGAGTAGTAAATAATTAATTGTTCACTAATTACTGCATAGTGACCATAATTGTCAACAGAGTTTCCTAAATCTAGATCATGGTCCCTTAAGCCTCTTTGCCTGCCTCAGTGATACAAGCACTGTGTTTCTCAATGCCATTGCAGTACAACTTGAAATGTAAAAATCTTAAATTTAAAGCTCGATTGATGTTTTTACACATACATTCACCGGGGTAACCACTACTTGGATCAATATGTAGAACATTTCTAGCACCCCAGAAGACTCCCTCACTCCTCCTCCAGTCGGTGTCCTCTGACCACCACAGACTTGTTTGCCTGATTTTTGACCTCCACATAATGAAGTGGCCTCTTTTACTCACCATCATGTTGGTGAGTTTTGTTCTTTTTCATTGCTATGTTAATTTCATTGTATGATTATATTGTTCTATACCCATTTTACTGTCGAAAGACATTTGGGTTGTTTCAAGCTTGGGCTGTTATGAATGAAGCTATTTTAAGTATTCTTATATGTGTATTTTGGTGGACATAAGCCCTAATTTATATTGGGGGTATAGCCAGGAGAGGATTTGTTTTATCATAGGATTTGCTCAAGTTTAGCTTAAGTGGATATATTACCAAATGTTTTATCAAAATCATTTTACCAGTTCATGCTTTCAGCAATAAATGTATGAGAGTTACAGTTGTTCCATATCCTTGATATTACTTCATAGTATCTTTTACCAATTTATAATAATTTCACAATCATCTGAAATGAAAACTAAAATTACTGTGATAATGTAAGAGCATTCAACATAGGCTTCTTAAGGCGGTTTAGTTTTCAGCCATAAAATAGTAAGAATGGCTACTACTTGTGTGGCCTGCGCTGCTGGCCAGGTATATTCTAGGCCCTGTAAGTAGGCTGCCTCATTTAATCATCATGTCAGCTCTATGAAGTAGATACTGTTATCCCCATTTTAGGGACGAGAACTTTGTGGCATAAAGAGACATAGTAAATCACAGACTTAAAGAACTGGATGAAAAACCTGTATAGATTAGTTAATGTCACACCTCACTGTACTGGACAAAGAAGCTAGCCCAGAAAGCAGGCTGCCTGCTTTCTTACGAAAGGAAGGTCTCTCATTTTGTTAGAATACCTGGATTAGAATCCAGATTTCCTAACTTCTCATCAGCACTACACGAACTAGATAAAATTAACAGTAATCAAAAGACATTTTGAAAAAATACTTCACTTTCTTCAACATTTAGTTACTATGAATTTGGTTTATGGAATAGTTTTACCAAGTTCTAAAATGATTTTTAAAACTGTCAAACAAGGTCATATAAGAAAAGGATTCATGTTTTGTGGGGCTGAAAGCTTATGCAGTTGTGAAAGGGTGATCGTCAAGAAAAAGAGTATAAAAATATTTACTTTTGCAAGTGCTACAAAAACATAGGAACGTATTTTGAGTGGCCAGCTTCCCATTATGCAGGTTCCCCCCAAGTATGCCTGGTTCCTGGTACTCATGTCCTGGTGTCAGTCTTCTCCCATGTTGTATTGGGATTGGTCTGTAAGACCAGTAGAATATAGTAGAAGTGGTGCCACTTCAGAGGCTAGGTTATAAATGACATTATGGCTTTTATCTTTCTCTCTCTTGGGTCATTCTGGGGAACCCAGCTCCTGTGTTGGAAAACCCTCAGACAGCCCTGTGGGGAAGCCCCTGCGGTAAGAAACTGAGGCCTCCAGCCCGCAGCCATATGACTGAGTCATTTTGGAAGTGGACCCTCCTGCTCTGTCATGCCTTTCCATAACTGCAACATTAGCTAGAAATGTTGGGAGATAGCCTGACCAGAACCACCAGAGAAGCTGCTCCCAGATCACAGACTCAGAAACTGAGATGATACTGTTTTGTTTTAAGATGATAAATTTTGGAGTAAATTGTTGTATGGAAATTGGTAATACAGGTCCCTCACAGGAACGTGGCAGGGGCCCCTGCCAAGTGAGAGGCCTAGAAGTTTTGAGTTTTCATAAACTTTATGATAAATTAGCCTCTGCCTATGTTAAAAACTAAGCTAGATTGTTGTGGCAGAGACAACTAGTTTTCCACCAAAATTTGTTTTTTCTTTCTTCCACAAAAGCTGTAACTACATTATGCCTGTCCAGCTATGAGCCACAATGCCAACCCCTTTGCAACCAAATGTTTTATGTGACTAAACTCTAGTTAATGGAATGCAGCAGAAGTATTATGTGCCCTTCTGGACTGTGCTTTCAAGAGAATGGGCTTGGTACTCATTTTTTCTTTCTCATGGGCCAGGATGGGGACCAGCAAAGTGACTTCAGAAGCCAAATGTTGAAGATGACAGAAACTCTGGCCGAGTTTCTCAGTGACTTCATGCAGCAGAGCCTCCGCACCTCCAGTCTGGGACATGCCTCCGAACTGTTTTGGTAGAGAGAAATATGCTTCTGTCGTGTTTGAGTAATTGTCTCTTAAGGGCTATGTGTTAAAACAAGTAAGCCTACCCTAACTATCGTAATTAGTTATGTTCCTTAAAATTTAGATGCCTGATTATTTGTTCGTTAATATATTAACTTTTTATTCTGTAAAATTTCAAATATATAAAAGTACAGGCAATTGTATAATGAAGGCTTATGAATACATCACGAAATTTCAACATTTATGTTATAAAGCCATTCCTACCATACATTCCTATGTATATGTGCCATTTCCTTCATAGGTATGGCTATTCCTATGTCATTAGTACCCTCTTTCCCCTCTGATCCCTCCTGGATAATTTTAAAACAAAGCTCAGAATCTCAGGCACTATATCATTTTGTTACGTGCATTAAAAATGTTATGTAAGAAACCTCCTCCACTTTCCCGGGAACTCAGTGCTTTTTATGGAACTGTGGCTGTAAAAAAGGCCAATTCCCATCACTTGACAACACATGATGAAGACAGTGTGAGAGGCACAAACTCTCCCCAGAATGTCCCGGAATCCATCTTCACCACATTCAAGCTGGAAGTGTTGAGCTTATAAAGGGACCTGGCTGTGCCAGGCAGGCTGAGAGTATGGAGTGACCAACACCAGGTCCAGAACTGCCACCAGAAGACTTGTGTTCTAAATGTCTAAACCTCTCTCAACTACTTACTCGTATGCCCTTCAACCATTTACTTAATTGTTTCAGATCCTCATGTTTTCTCATTTATAAGATAGAAATAACACCTACCATATCACTGGATTGATATAAAATCGGCTAAGGTTTTTTAAAATCACCAACTTTCTGTGATAATCGGTTTATAACATGGAAGTAAATATATGCTAGGTTTTTAATTCTTTTTTAATATTTTCCTCTATAGTAGCATTTGTAGTCATTTAAGCTCTAGGAATCTGTTAAAGTCAGTGTTATTGGTGGGAGTCATTATTTTTTCTAAGTAATCTTTATTTAGGAATCAGCAGCGCCGCTGTCTGTGAAAGGGAGAACGACGCTGCAGGTTGCACGTTGAGTGGTGCGCAGCCCTGCGGTGGAGCTCCTGCCTTGAAAAGAGCAGAATCATAACTGAATTTTTCCCTCAGAAGCTCCGCTCTGCGCCCTCACCCATCACCGATATCCGGATTACGACCCGGACAGTTCTGGGTAACCTGGGATACGGAGATTTCCAGGCCGTAATGACTTCCCTCGTACATCGGAATGCCTCTTCCTGCATTACTGAGCTCAGTTACAACTGGGTCATGGTGCTGAGCGAATTATGTTTTGATGACACCAGGCCAGGCAGTGTGCTTGGCTCTGGACTCTGACCTGGTGGTTCCTGCTTGGCAGCCTCTGACCTCTTGCTTGGGCTTCCTCAGCCTTTAACCTAATCCTGCTCTCTTTTACCTCTCTGTTTTCTCACTTCATTTACATATTTCAGTAACACCATTGTAGAACTGTTTTTAAAAAGAAGTGCACAATAACTCCTATGAAAAATAAGAAATAGGTATTTTTTCCTCTTCTGCTGAATCTGTATGTAATGTTCCTCCTTTCTGGTTTCTGGATTTTAATTGCATTGTAAGTCCCTGCCAAGTTAGAACCTTTTTGTTCTTTTAACATTTAATTTTAGAATAGTTTTAGATTTACAAAAAAGTTGCGAAAAGAATGCTGAGAGTTCCTGTCTGCCCTTCACCCCAATTGCCCTACTGTTAGCATCTCACATTACCAGGCTACATTTGTCACAACTAAGAAACCAACTCTGGTGCATTGCTGTTAACTAAACTGAACTCTAGACTTTATTTGGATTTCACTAGCTTTTCTACCAATATCCTTTTTCTGTTCCAGGATCCCATCCAGAATACCACATTACATTTAATCATTGTGTCTTCTCGGCCCTTCTCTGATCCATGGCAATTTTTTAGGCTTTTCTTATTTTTCATGATTTTGACTCTTGAGAAGTTCTAGTTTTCATGACAGTTTTGAGGAGTGCTAGTCAGGTATTTTGTACCATGCGTCTCAATTTGATTTTTGCTCTGGTTAGGCTGGGGTTATGGGTTTTGGGGAGGATGGCCACAGAAGTGAAATACCATTCCCATCCCATTTCATCAAGGGTATCTGCTAGCAGATAGGACTTATGTCTCATTATGTTAACCTTGATCGCTTAGTTTAGGTAGTGTTTGCCAGCTTTCTTCACTATAAAGTAACTTTCCCCCTTTTCCTACATTCTGTTCTTTAGAAGCAAATGACTAACTCAGCCTACAGCCATGGGGAAACAAAGGATTAAGCTTCACCTCCTGGAGAGGGAATATCTACAAAAATTGCATATCTAATAGAAGGAAGATCACGGCATGTAATCATCCTTGGTCCATGCAGTGTCCCTCTCTAATTTTGTTAATTTCATTTTATCATCATAATCCACATCCATTTTCACTTCCCCCGGAGAACACCATTATAATGTATTAAATGAGTATCTTCCCTTTGTATGTGCTTTTGTGAAATGTTTTGTTGTCTTCTGTACATGCATGTCTCAATTATAAAAACAGCACTTTGTAACATAGACTATTCTGTTTTGTTTTGTTTTTTTTAGCTTTTAAAACATTAACAGACTTCTTTTTAGAGCAGTTTTAGATTTACAGAAAAATTGAGTGGAAAATACAGAAAGATCTTACATACATCTCTTCTCCCTACCCTGGTTTCCCAATAAATAACAGAGCTTTCCTATGAATGGAAATAAAAGGGATGTCTTAGGATGTGGAGATAGATACCACGAGACTCCAAACTCTTTACGCAAATAGAGCTGGATCATTTAAAATTTTCTTTTCTTCTGATATTAAAACTCTTGTTTTTGGATAGAAAAAGAATAGAGGTCATTACAAATATCATAGCAAGATTTCAAGTTTTGTGATTTCACACTTGAGAGAACTAGTTTCAAAGTAAGTTCTCAATTCAATTTTTTTGAATTAAATTGAAAAATAAAACTGTATCCAAGAGGAAGGGTCGGCAACTGAAGGGAGATGGTTGAAGTTTTTCTAATGGTGACTGTCATGGAAGATGGCACAGGTCACTAAGCTATCCACAGGAAAAAGAAATTTCTGTCTCTGCTGGTGAGGCTGGGGGGAAACAATGACCCTCTCTGTTGCTGGGGAACGTTGCTAAACCCCTCCGAGAGGCAATGTGGCAGTATCTGTCAACTTTTCATATGCATCTACCTTCAGCTCCAAGGAAATTATATTCAATCTGGAAGTTATTTCTTCCCCAAAGGACCTGAACTGGGTACAAATCTCACTGAAAACCTCAATATGGGCAGAGTACAGAGATGCTGATTGGAGACACACCAAGATGTGAATGTGGAGAAGGTGCTGCTCCCAAGCAGTAAGAGGCTGGTGGCAGGCTCAACACAGTGCATTCAAGGAGAGCTAAGCACTCATCGCCATTGCTTGGAGAGGGGGCTTGGTAAAGTCCGAACTCTGAGCAATTACAAATGCAGATTTCAAGGATTCTTTTAACTGATTTGTAAGGCAGCGGTTGTTCCTGGGCAAATGTGGTAAGAATGGAATGTGTTAACTGGAGGAGGATCAGTAAACTCTGGATAACATAAATAGTGGAATTCGGTTGAGAACAAACATTTCCTGAGAGTTGCCTAAAAATGTCCACTTTCGTGGAGACATTGAAAGATAACACCAGAATGCCTCTGTGCAGTATTTGTTATGTTGTATTAGGTGGGTGTAATTAGTGAACTGCATGCATTTTTTTTACACTGTGATTCAGTCTGTTGCAGTTAGTCTTTTATTGTTTTCATAAAGCTGCAAGTTAAAGAACCCCTCCAGTATTGTTATAGATAATGATCAGGTCTGGATGGATCCAAATGACAGTTGCAGTCAGTTGCCTGCGTGAGGTGACCAGGTGACCCGGCAGTGTGGTGCCAGAGTGATTTGTCTGGTGTGCAGCCTGTTAATAGTGGCACTGGGCAGGAAGTAATAATGTTCATCATGGAGACTTTGGCCCCACGAGAAAGAAGCACTTTTTGTTTAGTCTGTTCTGTTCCAAAAGACAAGGAAGTATGTAATGTATTATAGAAGTAGTTCCAAATAATGAGCAAATTTAAAGTTTTTATGGCCTAAACCAATGGTTCTCTAACACTATTACTGTGTATCAGAATCACCTAGAGTGCAATTATAAAAGCAGGTTGCTGGGCCCCTCCCTCAGAGATTCTGATTCAGCGGATCTGGAACAGAGCCCGAGAATTTGCATGGTAAGTTGTGGTTATCTGGAACATCCAAATACCTTTCTCATTCCTCATGATGCTGAACTTAAAACTTCAGATGCTATTGCCAAGTGACGTGGAAGGATGCTCATCACAGCTGGCCCTGCCTACTTCCTTTCTTGCACCAAGGGCTTTGGGGATCAATCTGCTCTACTTCCTCTATCCTCTACCAACACCCACCTCCAAATTGGAATCTAAAATGAGGATTTCACCCCCTTTTCTCTTTCCCCTTATTCCTGGTGCTAATACATGTAAAAGAATAGTGAATAATACATTGCAGTATATAATTGAGTAATTGTGTTTTCAGAGTTCAAAGAAAGAGGCAATCAAGAAAGACCCATGGTGAAGGGATTAAAAAAAGGGGAAAAAAAACCCCTCAAAGATGCAGACAGCAGTATGGTAATTACCAGAGGGAAAGGGGAGTGGGGGATGCATGGCGATGGAAGGAGACTTGAGGTGGTGAACACAAAACAATATACAGATGATGTATTATAGAATTGTACACCTGAAACCTATATAATATGATTAACCAATGTCACTTCAATACCTTCAATAAAAATAAATTTTAAAAAATAAAATGAAAGACACATGGTGGAATTGAAACGTAAGTTTAGCCTTACCAGAAGAATGGCATTTGGCTAGGCAGATAGGAGACAGCACACATTTCAGACCAAGGCGGCGTCTTGGGCAGAGGCCCAGCACCAGGACAAGTGGAGAGACGGGCCTGAGAGAGGCATGTGTGCTGGAGAAAACAAAGAAGAAAGATTGAATAGGTAGGGCGGGGCTAGGAAGCCAGGCAGAATTCAGATAGATTTATTAAGACACGGGAAGGCAGTGTAGGTCTTAGTGAGTAAAGACCTGCTTCGGGCCGATCTCTTAAGTGATGGAGTGTGTGGGGTGGCGTGACAATGGAGGCCACCCAGCAGGCTGTTCTGGAAATTCAAATCTGTGCAAGCCAGCAGTAGGTTCCTTCTTATAACCTGAAATACGTCTAATTCATGATCTAAGACATCCCTAGATATTACCTCAGTGTGTCTGGGCGAGCTGGGCCACACCACGCCCTGTTCACTTTCTTCTATTTAAACTTTCTGAAAATCACTTTTACTTACTTTCGAAGCTTTGCATGTAATTGTTTGCATTGATCTTAAATGAAGCCTTATCTTTTTCAGTGTAAAACTCTACTCTCATTTCACATTGCCGGTTATTGTTCCTAAACCAGCCTTCAATATCTTTGTACCACCTCATTTCTCATCCCTCCAAGCTTTTTCTTTCCTGCCTCAGTAACCTTTATTCTTCATTTGATAATCTAAACCTAAATTATCTTTACATTCTTTTCCACCTGGCTTAGTTTAGAGGTAAGATATACACTGACAGATTTCCGCCCCCTAATGTTGCTTCCATTTATGTCATCTATGATTCATAGATCATCTCAGAATAAAAATAGAGTATTTTCCTCATTTGAATAAAGGAATATGAGCACTGTCCCTAGTTCATACCGATGAAACAGCAGAATGTGCCTCAGTCTTCACCAGCAAACTGTGGAGATCCCAGGCCTCAGACCCTTCATAGAAACCACAGGGCATCAGCTTCCTGGGGCGCGTTCCTGGCTCCTGCACCCTCACTTGCCCTCCTGATGTCAACCCCGTGGTTCTCATGACCCTCGCACACCCCTCACTCCCAGCGCAGCCGTGTTCCTGCTTGCTCCTTAATTTCACTTAGTGGCTGTCATGTCACCCTTCTCTCCCCACTTACCCTCTTCTTGAGCCCCGAAGCAGATGTGGTTTTTGCGCTGTGGTTTTCAGAAGCTCTGCTCTTTATTACTGCTCCTTTCCAAGAACAAGGCACAACCCCGGAAGCTGAGCTAAGCTGAAATCACAGGGACACCTCAGTGGGCTGTCTCCTTGTCATCCGCTCCTTGACCTCCAATGTGCCCAGTTCCACCATGGTTTTCACAGCTATAAAGTGATGACTTTGAGTAATTTTGAAATGATGGTGAGGTTCTGTTTTACCATAGGTGTTTACCTAGATATTGGGAAGGGGAGCAAAAGGGACATAGACCTTGATCTTAATAAACGGAAGCAGAAGACTGCTTTCTCAGCCAGAAAGTTATCGCTTCACACTCCAGGGGACCACAGCATTGCGCTCTGCCAAGAGAATTAACACTCCTCCCTCCCTCTCTCTGTACCAGATTGTTGGGGGCACAAGGGGAGGTGCTGGACCATAAGGCCTGTCAGTCTCACTGGGGGGTGGATGCATCCAGGGCCTGTGAAAACTTGGGAAGTTGATTGGTCATTTTGAAAAAGGCACCTGGCCCATCCCAAGCCCAAGGTAATAGAATTCCAGGGGAAAAAAGAAGTGCCCGCTCGCCCGCCCCCCGCCTGGCAATGTACTCGCCTGTGTAGTCTTACGCGCTCCTGCCCTGGAGCGCGCCACTGTGTGAGTCTAGCTGCTACCAGGGCCTGCAGCAGACTACATGGCCTCCAAAAGACTAAGCTCTCTAAGCTCTCTCTTTCTTGTAACCCACACTTGCATGGTGCACGTACCTGTTCTCTCCGTGACCACGTGGCCTTTGTACCCACGTGGCCCATGGCCCTGAGGAGGGAGCCTGAATACTACAGCACAGCAATGGACTACACCTGGAAACACACGCTTAGCTAGCTGTCTGCAGAACTGGACTGTACTTTAATATGAAGCAGAAACTGGCCAGTGGCCTTCATCCTGGCCCTACTGAAGACAAGATTGGATTTTTTTCTATAGTGTTGCAGACGGAGATGGGACGTTAGGAAGTCGGAAGGGGAACTCCCTTAATTGCACATCATCAGTAAACCACACCACAGAGCCACATCCTCCTGTGTGGGTCTCAGGAAATTCTTTTCATTTAGATACTGCAAGAGCCCCACTTCCACTGGTAACGCTGTGGGGGCTAAAAAAAAAAGAAATTAATACTTTTCCTCCCTCCTTTGAAGTTTTTGTAGCTGGGCTAAATCAAATCCACAGAGATAAGAGTAACAGGAGAAAATTCAAATTTTAATGCATGTGGATAGGAAATTCACACATGCACAAAAATACCAAAGACTGAGGCAACATTGGGTATATATGACATTTTGGACAAAGGAGAAAAGCCGGGGTTGGGGGAGAGGGAACAGGTTCTTAGATTTTAGAAGTGAGGATGGGTGATTTGCAGGTAGTTGAGGAAGAGCTACCCTTCCTCAACTGTGGGAAACCCTTGCTAGGTGATCCAGAACAATGTGAGACCCAGGGGCTATCGAGCTAACAGTCCCCTCCTATTTACCATACTTAATTCAAATTAGGCTATTCAGGCTGAGGGAAACTTCCTAAGAGTTCCTTCCTGAAGTAGGTTTTTCTGTTTGCATCTCTTGGGCAGGAAAGCAGGAAGGTTCAGTACATTTCCCTGTGCCCCCCATTTCTTACCTAGATGCCATACACATGGCCACAGTATGTCCAGGAATGGAGTATCTGAGGTTCTCATTCAAAACCAGGTGTAGCTCACCACACCCCAAATACCATCAGAATGTCTAAATTTGCAATGTACACAAATTAGGTCCCATTCCGTCCTTCAAAATCTATGTTTTGAGAATTTACTCTGCGCTAGGCATTATTCTTGGGTGATAGCAGTGAATAAGGCAGACAAAATCTCTATTCTCAGAGATTGTATGTATAAACAAACAATTTCAGACATCATGTGTCCTGTGAGGAAAATAATACAAGGTAATATGATAGTGGTGAGGATGGTGAGGAAGGCCTCTAACTGGAGAGGTGACGTTGATCTAAGATCCCATGATAATAAAGAGGCAGCCATGGGAAGCTCTAGGCAAAGAATACTCCAAGCAGGAGAAAAATTAAGTGTAAAACCTGAAATAAAAGTGTGAGGGCTGGTGAGCCTGCAATGCAACGTCAATGAGGAAAGAGGAGTGAAGGGAGAGGTGGGGGATGAGATAGGACAGGCAGGTAGGAGTCATACCATATAGGGCCTTACAGGCCTAAGTAAGATTAGATTTAACCGAGTGCTGTAGGAGGCCGTTGCAGAGTTTAACCAGTAGATCATAATCTGATGTAAATTTGTTTTCTTGATTAGTGTTTTCGAAAATTAAGATATAATTCATATAACATAAATGTCACCATTTTAAGGCACACGATTCATTGTTTTATTAGCAGTTCATAATGAGTGCAACTATTACCACTAATTCCAGAACACTTCCATCATCCCCAAAAGAAACCCTGTATCTGTTAGCAGTTATTCCCTGTGACCATTTCCCCAGCCCTTGGCAAAAGATCTGTTTTGGGCCTCTGTTGATTTGCCTGTTCTGGACATTTCACCTAAATGGAGTTGATACAGCAGGCAGTTACACAGACATGAGCAAAGCAGGACTAGGCCAGGTACAGACGGTCACCCTGGATGGAAAGCCCCAGGTGCTTGCAACAAGGAATGACAGGGCGGGACCTCCCGCTCTGACCTTTTCATATCTTGGGTCACGCGGTTCAGACCCTTCTCTGACATTTCCTCCCATGGCATGTCACTAGATGTGGAGTAGACCCCTTAGAGGAGGAACAAGGAGGCTGGAGAAAAGCCTCACAGGACTCCCATACAAACCGCTGCACAACCACTCCCTCAGGCATCAAGTCCTCCAGACAGTAGGGCTCTGACCCACATCAAATAATCTCAGGAACAAAGCCTCAGGTCTACTGACCGCAGAGACAGAACTTTAGTCAAACTAGAGATAACTTCTAGACCTCAGTTGTGTCTCAGCTCCCAGTCTAGAAAAACAGCAAGGCCAGGTGGGGCTATGCTGTGCTGACTCCTGGACCAGCTGCCATGACTAATGAGTCCCTGCCCTGGAGCTGACCAATCAGTAGAGACCATGACGCTGAACGCACACACCTGGAAAGCTGATAGATATTCTGTTGAGATCCTTCTGTGAGACCTCTGGATAAAAACCCTTAAGATGCAGGATTCAATTCTCTCTGTGTCTGGCTCTGTCTTTCTCTTGCCGGCAGTTCCCCTTTTCTCCCAGGTGCATTATCTTTACCTTCCTTTCTCCTAAGCTTGAAGAGCCCTTCTTTTGCCTCTGAAACTTGTTTCCTGCGTCCACACTGCCCAGCTGGCTCTCTTCTTCCATGGCTCACTTATTCTATCCCTGTAGCTTTCAAAATAAATTTTCACTTGTATTTGAGTCCCTTGGCTCTACATTCTTTTCTTGGCTGAAATCAAGGACCAAGGTCTAATATCTGATGCCATTCGTCATTAACAGAATCATACAGCTTGTTGTGTCTAACTTCTGTCACTTAGCAGAATGTTTTCAAATCATTCATTTTGTAGCATGGAACAACTTCATTTCTCTTTATGGCAAAACAATATTCAGTTGTATGTATATACCACATTTTGTTTATCTGTTTATCTGTTAGTGGACATTTGGGCTATTTACTTTTTGTCTTTTATAAATATGCTGTTATGAACATTTGAGTACAAGTTTTTGTATGAATATAAGCTTTCATTTCTTATGTGTATATATCTATGAGTAGAATTACGAGGTCATATGGTAACTCTATGTTTAACTTTTTGAGGATCTGCCAAATTCATGTCCAAAGTGGCTGCACCATTTTGTATTCCTACCAACAGGGTATGAGGATTCCGCTTTCTCCACATCCTTGCCAACACTTGTTATTCCCTGTTTTTGTTATTTTAGCCATTCTAGTGGGTGTGAAATATCTTGTTGTTTTGACTAGCATTTCCTTAGTGACAACAATGTTGAGAATCATTTCATATGCTTATTGGCTATTTGTATACCTGCTTTGGAGAAATGTCTATCCAAGTCCTTTGCACGTTTTAAAATTGGGTTATTGGTCTTTTTATTGTTGAGTTTTAAAAGTTCATATATTCAGGGTACCTGGCCCTTATCAGACATGTAATTTGGAAGAAACTTCTCCTATTCTATGAGTTATCTTTTCACTTTCTTGACAGTGTTCTTTGACCTTATAATAAGTTTTTAAAAGATCATTCAGGCAGCTATGTGGCAGGTGAACTATTGGGGAGCAAGAATGATGGTGGGGAGATGAGTTGGGAACTATTGTAGCGATCAAGGCAAGAGATAAGTATGGCTGGAATGGTAGACAGGTTCTGGCTTTAAATTATTGCCAGCTCTAGGCAGTGTTAGGTCAGCTGCCTGGGATTTTGTTCCACTTTATATTGTTTTGAGCCTAAGAGAGAAAATAGTGATATAACTAACATTCATATGGTTGGTCCATAGACTCAAGAATCAGTCCTACCATGTGACCTTTAGTAGCTCTGGATTTGTTATACAAGTTCTAACCATGGCTTTAGATTTGGGACAACCAAATTGCAAATCTCCCATAAAGAGATGGTATATTTTATTAATAAACTCATACACAGGAATGGAAACACTTAAAGAGAATAAGCAATTTCTTGGGTTGAGGTAAAAAATAACTCAAAGGCCTGGGCCCGAACTCTCTATTCTCTCCCTCCGACCCCCGCCCAGCAATAGTTTACTCAGGAAATCAAGGAGGAATTGGAGTAATCTGAAAGTTATGCATCAGCCTGGCTATAAGAGTAAAGGAAGCAGAAAAATGAAATCAAAGTAAAGGAAGACATAGTGATTAGTTAGAGGGAAGGTAGACTTTTCTTAGGTAACTCTCTTAGTTCATTCAGGCTGCTATAACAAAATAGCATAAACTGGGCAGCTTATAAACCACAGAAATTTATTTCTCACAGTTCTGCAAGGTGGGAGGTCCAAGGTCAAGGTGCCGGCAGATTCAGTGTCTGGTTCACAGACAGCTGTCTTCTCACTGTAACATCACATGGTGGAAGGCGCGGGAGCTCTCTGGAGGCTCTTTTATTTATGTATTTATTTTAATTTTTTTTTCATTGTATTTTTTACATTACCATTTAACCCCCACCTTATACCCTCCTCTCCCCTGCAGCCACCATACTGTTGTCCATGTCCATGAGTCCTTTTTCCCTTTCAATGGGTCTATACACCTCTGGGGGCCCTTTTATAAGAGCACTAATCCATTCACGTGAACTCCACCCTCATGACCTAATCAACCCAGGAAGACCCTACCTCCAGATACATCTCATTGGGTTTTAGGATTTAACATGAATTTGGAAGGCTACACTCAGTCCATAGTGGAAGCAGAATGAGCGCTTAGTGTAGAAAGGGGACATATAGGAAGATCAGTATGAGCTCTTGGAGACAAGGGTGGGTATGCACAGAAGGAATAGGAATTGTACTCAGGTCTAGTTGTTCATAAAGAGGCTATTAGAAAAGGTAAAGAGGTTTTAATTGTTATGGTTTAGTAGTTGGTAACTGAGCCCATTAAAAAACAAAAAGAGGCAAGTAAGACCTCTGACTGGATCCATCCCCCTGCCCCTAAGAGCGAGCTGAGCGAACTGAGACCCAGGAGCGAACTGAGAGGCCCTCTGAAAGGAGCAGATGAAGAACCCATAGTAAGAGCCATCAGGGAACAATCTGTCGAAGACTGGGTAGCTGTACCAAGTGGTCACAAAGGATCTGGCTTGATTTCAGAGGGGAAAAGCACAAAATACTCAAACAATCATTGTATGGGTAAGATCTGGAGACAGTCATTGCAGGTGGCAAGCAGGTTTGCCTGTGCCTTCAGGGTGCACGTTGGAGAAATTTATGGAACTGGCATTCCGACAATAATCAGCCAAGTCGAGGCTCAGACTGGATGTTGGTTTGATGGAATAATAGCTTCCAGGTGGGCCCGTCCAACATGGGCAGGAGAAAGTGGCCAAGATTTGTGTGAACAGCGTAGCTTTTAGTAGCCTTAAAATTTATTGATTTCATATGTCTCAGTAAGGGGAACCTCTACGCATCAAACACCTAAAGGCATATGCTAGACAATTTATTTTCTGGGCTAGAAGAAAAAGAGAAATTTTAAAAAGGCCCTTGATTCCAGCCTTCTGTGTGTTTTAAAGAGCAAGTAACCAATTTAGAAATAAGTTAAACTTTCAGAAATTCACCTGAGTCATTCTGGAAGGAGCAAGGTAATGGCAGAGGGAAATGAAGCACTAGAGGCACATACTAGTGTTTTAGTTTGAGACGTTCCAGAAAGAAATGCTATCCAGGCCCTGGAATATTTAAAAGGTAGGAAAGGCAGTGAATCAAGGAGCCCACTGGAGAGGAAAAGACTCTCACAGACCATGAAAAGCACAAGCTTTGAAGCAACAACAGTAATTCAGTTCAGGAATCTCTTTTCTAGACAGATTTTATAGTTCTAAGCAATTTCATAGCTAGACGCAGTGGAAAGTGCCCTCTGGGGCCTAGGACTGAGTGACCTGATGATGGGTTGTTGATGAGGCCCACATTCAGCACAGCACTGGGATACCAGAAACATGGAGCTCAACGGGAAAGTGGAAAATTAGAGGTTATGAATAACTAGAAAGGCAGGAGCACATCAAAAAAAAGCCTGGTTATTTGGGCTGCCACCAACACAAATTTCTAACTTTGCAAGAAGATTGTAATGTCTCTAATGCTACTATCTTAGAAACGAGGCTCTGTGCATATGCCCAGTACCACTGCCACCACCCCCGGGCACAGTATGTAGACACATGGTGTAAAAATTAACTACCAGATGGGAGATTGATCCAGATTCAGTGTACATTCAGAGATTGTGAACTTCAGACAACTAATCTGTGCTCACTGGCATCATGGAGAGGTTTCCTTTCATCTAGCACCCCTGAGTCTCCCCTAGAGTCACTGATGACACTCTGGGCTCTGGACACATGATTGTACTTATGTGTTTCTTGGATTTGGTGAGTTGGGGTCAGTGCTGCGATAGTCTTCTGTGCTCTGATAAGTCTTGGATTCTTTAAACATAAGACATGCTGGAGATGCTTTCGGTATGTTCCCTCAAGGACCTGTATCCGTTCCATAGAAGAGAGCCCAGGTTTAGCTATCAAAGACAACTTAACTCTACCTGATAGCAAGGACCCCTTTTAGCTGAGAATGGGCAGAAAATAAGAAATCAGAGAGGATAAAGTTTGGACTTCAATTTTTAGATCTTTAACTCACAAGTGCAAATGAATAGGATTTTGACCTTTAATTCTCTTGACCTCCAAAATCTTTGGACTAATTTGCATGGAATTTAATTTTTAACTTTAATTTCCTCCCGGGAAAATCCATTGAAAAAGGCAGTTACTATTCAAATTTGAGACTTTGTATGTTGAAGGCATTTTTATGATTGGAATATGTTTATGTTGTTATTCTATTTCATTGCCAAACCTTTGATGCCCTCCCTGAAGTTAAAAATAAAACACTGCCTGCCAGCACCCCAGAAGAGCCATGGTCGGTGTTGGGGGGATAATCTTTTGACAGTGGGGCCAGGATTGCCCAAGTAGATTGTTAACCTTGTCTCCCGAGGAGGGCAGACACACTGCTAGTTCATGGTCAAGTTTAATGGGGTAAGAGAACAAAAATCTGGGGAATGTTGATGGAAGGGAACCTTCTTTGTGACCTCTTGGTTACCTTCCTGGTCTTTCCTCGTTATTACTCACACCTCCCATAACTTTGCCAGTAGGCTCCCCAACTTTCTCCCTCCTTCTTGCTGGAGACCTGCCTGCCTGCTACCTGTGTGTATCCTGCCCCGTTCCTCCATGCCGTAAGTAATACAAGGGCAGGCATTCTCCTCTGCACAAGGAGCCCTGTTACTGGCTAGCTGTGGGGTCACATTATTAGGAGTCATTCATGTGCAGGTAGAAGGATGAGCTATCAATATTAGCTCTGTTACTGATAAAGGTGATATTCTGATTTCCACTTGTGTGACTTTTGTGTCTTCCTTTCAGTTGGTTCTTAAACGAGCCTGGGGATATATGTGTCAATTTAACTCTTTTTAACTCTGGCTGTTAGAATTACTATAACTTTTTGGAGGAAGAGCTGATGGCTTGCTGATTAATTTGGTGTGGGGTATGAAGGAAAATGACAAACCAAAGATGATCCCTAGGTTTCTGGCTTGCGTGACTAGGTAAAGAGTGGTAATATTTAATATAGAAGAATTAAATATTCTACATTTAATATAGAAGTCCCAATTCTGAGATCAGAGGTACACATGTGGTGAGATATACATGACTAGCATGTGTAGAGGGAGGCTGTATATGTACTGAGTGATTTACTGGAGGGAGTGTGGACACTAGACATGTAGTAAGAACGACTTAGTAGGGCTGAGATGGCTCGAAGGCCAGAAGTCCATTGATGTAGCTCAGGTACAGTTCAGATAAGAGGTTAAGGCTTCCAGTCTGGTACTGGCAATAGAGAAAGGGGGACTAAGGTAGGAGACACTGAGAAGGTAGAATCGATAGAACTTTATGACCAGTGGATATGAATAGAGGGATGAGGAGAGAGGGCCAACAGCAACTTCAAGGTTTCACATTTATGAACTTGCCATCTGGCTTAAATATTTGGCAGTGACAAAAATGTTAATTTTATAGATTCTGCCATTTTAAATATGACAACTCTTTTAGCCCCAACGAAGGCACGCAGGGTATAGGGAGAGAAAAATGGAAGGATTAACTTCTCTAGAGCCTATTCAAAAGAAAGTCTCCAATTCAAAAGAAAAAAAACAAGGAAAAACTACCCAAACCCCTTAAAAGCAGCAGCTTTGGTTGAGCAGTCTTCCTTTTAGATGTGATACACCGTATCAGGGGCTGGTGAAGTTTTTCTTCAAGGTACCAGATAGTAAATATTTTAAACTTTGTGGACCACGTGGTCACCGTTGCAACTACTCAGCTTTGCTGTTGTAGAGCAGAAGCAGTCACGGGCAAAGATGGCAGGGCTATGTCCAATAAAACCGGCAGTGAGCTGGATTTGGCTCACAGACCAGAACCACAATTTGCTGACCTCTGCAACTTACATAACACCTTACATGTACTGTGAGGCCACTGTTCCATACTAGAGGGCAATGGCTAGTCCCCAAACTAGTTAGTAAAAGAGGGCTTTGCAATGTTACATGAGGCTGGGAGGAAAGTGGTACTTGTTTGATTAATAAGTTTCTAAGTTATAGCAACAAGGGGAATATGACTGCCAATATGGGCCTGTAGGGGCTATTGGCAGGAAATTAACAGTCTTATGCAAGATACCTGAATTTTTTCAATGGCTGGCCAACGCAGAGGGGGTAGAGGAGGTGGAGAGAAACAGAAAACAAATCTCTCTGGCTCATGCCCTTCTGACCATGTCTCCACCTTCAGGATATGAACTTTCCGTCTTCTCCCGCCCAGCAGCCGGAACAGGTGGAAGAAATGTGACTCATAGAGCCCCAGCAGGGAGTGAGAGGGTTTCAAGGACACAGGAAGAGGACAAATACTTGCTAATATTGGAGAAGGGGTCACTCCTGGAGAGGAAAGGTGGAGACCACATAGGGGTGAAAAGAAGTAAGTAAAAGCACAGGGATGGTAGAAGAGAAGAGGGTGGCGTGATGAGAGACAGGGTTTATGAGAACACTTTCCATTGCCAAGGGAACATCGGTGAGGGTGACACCCTCAAGGTCTGGTCAGTGAGGCAGATACTTAAGGACCATGCTCGGAGACGAATCAGTCCAATAAGGAAGGTAATGGTGAATTCTTTTTTCTACAGTTTGGAATCTGTCTGTGGGATTACTTAAGAATTATTTGACTCCTCTTCTAGGCATGTGTGTATGTATGTGCGTTCACTTGCTAGGGAAGGGGCATAGACCATTTCCCAGCAACACTAGTCAATGGCAGATATAAGAGACACTGAATGATATAAACGAAGACAAGAGAAGCCAAGAGAATTATGATATAATGTTAGTCTTATGGTTACAAAGTCACAGAACTGGAAAGGTCTGTGAGAGAGTATCTGACCCAGTTTTCTGCCTTTAGAAAAGTTAGTCTTTTTTAATGGTGTGCCTGACAAATGACCTGATTATTGAGGGATTATTGAGGGAGAACACCTGACAGTGTTATGTAATAATCAATTCCAGTATTTGTTTTTATTTTGCAAGTTTTTCTTAATGTCTAATAGAAATCTCTCCTACTTTAACCCCATTTTCTCTTACTTGATCTTCTGTGCTATAGACGAGCCAAAATAAAAACACCAACTCTTTCAAAAACTGTTTGCACTCACAGCCTTTAAGACAGAGTAGAGGATCATTTATTGGGTTGGCTAAAAAGTCCATATGGTTTTTTTGGTAAAAGACACATTTTTCACTTTCACCAATAACTTTATCGATTTGAATATTTTGAGTATGTCAGCCATGTACTGCTATTTGTTTCTAGTGGGTAGAGGCCAGGGGTGCTGCTTAGCATCTTCCAATGCATAAGACAGCCCCGCAGCAAAGAATTATTTGGCCAAAATGTCAGTTGTAACGAGACACTTCACAAACCACTTTTGACACATTCAATCACAGCACCTTCTCCATACACTCATACACTGCACAAATCTTTTTTTTGCATTTCAGTTGCATTTTTACCTTTCTTGAAATCATAAAACATAACATCACCAAAAATGTCCTGTACCTTCTTCCATCTTCAGTATTAAAATAGCACAAAAATTCACCAATTTTGATAAGTTTTTTAAAAATGCATGCTGATATGACAGCTGTCACAATACAATCTAACAAAATTGTTTCAAATGAAAAAGTCAACTAAACACTACTAGAGCCATTGTATGGAAAAAACATAATGGACTTTTTGGCCAACCCAATATTAGGACTTTGAACACTGGGCACATTCAAACAACAGAATTGGGATGATGATTTCCCTGCCAGTGTTGGCCCAGCGGCCCAGATCACTCAGTGCAGACAGGGTGGTGCAGCTTATAATGGATATGTGGAAAATAAGTGGCTATTTCAGGTGAAAGAACATCAAACACCTATGAAGTAAAGCTCATTTACTACTCAGCAGAAAAAGCTACTGTCGTTTAGTCCAAAAGAGACATTTGAAAAGGAAAAGGGCAGCAAAAGTGAGCAAAATGAATCTGTTTAAATGAGTATTGTATTCACATCTCCTTTAGCTTTGCCAGAAGCAGTTTTCTCACACCTCTCTTCAGACAATCAAGGATTTCGCAATATATAAATATGGTGTTTTTTTTTTTATTATTGTGTACTGCTTTTGGGGGGTATTTTAAGAAAATTAATATGCATTACAAATTCTATTTTTTATAGTGTGAGAACTGAAAAGCATAACTTAGTTTATAAAATCATTAAATATTTAGGGTTTTTCATACATGTTACTTTTTTTTTCAAGGTTTTATTTATTTATTTTAGAGAGGAGAAAGGAGGGAGAAACAGAGGGAGAGAAATATCAGTGTGTGGTTGCCTCTCAAGTGTCCCCCACTGGGGACCCAACCCCACAACCCAAGCATGTGCCCTGTCTGGGAATTGAACCAACGACCCTTTGGTTTGCAGGCTGGCACTCAATCCACTGAGCCACACCAGCCATGTTCATAATAACATGTTACTTTTTTTTGCTTTTACTTTCAGGTAAACCCAGATATCTTTTCTTGATGCAAAATAACAACAAACCTTTACTCCATTCTTTATTTGACTTACCTTTATTAGATATAGTGTTCTCTAATCATACAAGGCTTTTAAACTTACACATTTATTTTGATCATGAAACACAGCCTGTTTTAGATATTGTGTACTAATCAGGCTAGGTTAAGCTATGCTAGGAGATAACAAGTTAACTCCCGGATTTCAGTGGCATAACATAACAGAAATTTATTTCTTGATCACATTACCTGTTTTATTTGGATCGCTGGGGAGCTCTTTCCCACACAATCTCTCCAGTACTTGGGCTAACGGGGAATCTGACATCTTGTACTGCATCATCTGGGACATGAGGTCTTTAGGTTGCAGCCGCAGAAGAAAACTGCAGGGTCACATACAAACTCTTCAATGCTTGGCCCAGAAATGACACTCATGCTATTTATCTGATAAAAGGTGCCTTATTTTAATTTAATTTTATTTTTGTCCTCACCTAATGGCATTTTTATTTTTCATTGTTTTTAGAGAGAGTAAGGGAGAAAAGAAGGGAGAGGGAGAAACATCGATGTGAGAGAGAAACATCGATTGGTTGCCTACCTGCATGTACCCGGACTTCGGGTTGAAGTCACAACCTAGGAGTGTGCCCTGACCGGGAATCAGATCCGCAACATTTCAGCTATGGGATGATGCCCATTCAACTGAGCCACACTGGCCAGGGCAAGGTCTGTTACTTGGTCACAGTGTTCTTAAGAAGTTCAGGATAATCGCTTTAGTTAGGTTCAGTTTCGTTAGCCTTTTTTATGTGTTAGCATTCTTAGATGTAGACAAAAGAATCAACTCTAAGTCATTTAAATGAGAAGGGATTTATAAGGGAAGATTAGAAAGTCCAGGTAGTCATTGGAAAGCCTGGAGGAATAGGTTCTAGGGCAAGCTACCACCAATCCCAGAACCAAACTGTCTTCCTTGCAATGGGGACGCTACTGCTCCCACCGCTGTCCCCAGAACCATGATGTTAAAACCACTTGTGCCAAAAGAAGGGATATCTGGACCCTCTCTGTTCTTCAGGTAGTTTCTGACAGGGATAACTGAGAGGCAGAAACTGAGTTATAGAACCTCACCCTAGACAAAGGGGCAAGGGTGATTAAGATATTTTAAGTTTTAGCATTTACTCCTGGAAGACAGAATTCACACTGTGGAGAACTATAAAAATGTGGGGTAGTTTTTTCAAAAGATTTGGGATTGCTATGAATCACGGATATTTACTATACTTTCTTCTACAGAACTCATTTTCTTTGTACAATGTTTGTTAATTCTTTTTCTGTTACAGAAGTAATATAACTACAGACACAAAAGGAGCACTCATATTGCCACCACCCTAACACAACCACTCTTAGTAATTTGGTATATTTCCTTTTGGCCCTTTTCTGTGCAAAATTCTTTTTCTATAAAACTATGCGACAATGTATACTGATTTCCTAGTGAAATATTGGAACACAAACATTTCCCTCCATGTTGCCACATTACCTTCAAGATCATGAATTTCAATGGCTGTACAATATTACAACAGTTGGAATGGTTTTAGTATGTAAATTTACTATGTAAATATAAGTTCTCTTATTACAATTGTAAACTGATTCCTTCATTTATACTACAATTACATCAACATCTTAATAGTTACCTTATTTTGAAGTTTTCATCAAGATGTTTGACCTCACAGAGACACAGTCCAAGACTCAATGTAGATAGGGAAGGAAATGTAAAATTTTCATGCAATTATTTCATTTAAGTAAAAAACATAATCTTCCCTCTTTAGAAAAAGGAACTTTTAATATGTGTCATCCATGCTGGCAGTCAGTCTTACTTTATATAATGACAGATCATTTAAAAAAAAATTCCAGGTAACTGTTCCAATATTCATTTGCTTATGTCATCATAAATGTAATGTGGTTTCTAACTATTATACGGAGCAAAATCGAATTTTGTTGAACTAGCACCCCTCTTCCGAGGAAAAAGTCACACACACTGCAGCCTTAAGAAAAATCCATTAATTCGATTGAAGCGTGTGTACTGAACCCTAACTCTTCTGAAGAACTCTGTTATACACAACAAATGTACAACATATGATTCCTGCCAAGGAGAAGTTTCAAATCTCTGACCAGGATCTTTTTTTTCTAAAGCAACAGTATGCCGTATTGCCTTTTAAGTTTTATTTAAAGGCACTCAAAAAACATTGGATTGGCAATCAGGAGACTAGAGTTTTATTTACAATTCTAGCACCGTGTGATTTTTGACAAGTTATCCAAACTCTGACCCTTAGTCGCCTCATCTGTGAAGAGGAGTTATTAGACTGGGTGAGAGCTCAGATTTCTCACTGCTAACATCCTAAAAATAGGTGAAATATTCTACAGGCTGCCAGCGGTTCTCTATTAAAAAAAAGAAAAAGTAATTATATATATATATTTATACATGGGTATATTTATATATACACATACACATACAAATGATATTTGCTTTGGAAAAAACTTATAAAATGGGTATGCTGTATAAAATGCATGAAGTACTAATAGAATCTTAAAATCTATCACAAAAAGAACAATTACCTCTGAAAAGTTAACTACAATGCTTGTAGCGTGGAAGTCTTTATCTGTTTCGATTCTGTAGAGGTGCTAATGAACTACTGGACAAAATTCTCTCAAACAGGACTATTTAGATACAAGATCATGTTTAGGTACAGGATTCAGCTGAAAGGGAATAGTTGCTATTCGCAAGTGCGTAATGGACAGCCAGCCTCTGAATAAGGTACTTTTCCAAATGAAATATCATTTATTCTTCATAGCAGCCCTGCATGGGAGGTATTATTATTTGTTTTACTGATGAGGAAACTGAGACTTAGGAGGTTAAGTAATTCGTCCAAAGCCATCCAGCTGGCAAGTGGCAGAGTGGCAGAGCCAGTTTTTCAACCCAGGTCTGTCTGACTCCAAAGTCCATACTCCTTCCATTCTAAACTATTTTCTAGATCTCTCTCGCCAGACTTAATTAATATTGATATTCCCCTCATGATAATACTCGTATCTTATTTGAACTAATTTCTCATATCCTGATGTGGTCAAAACCAGTAAATTTTCCAAATAAAGTTTAAAATGGAGCCTTAATGAAAATCTAGTCTTATTTAAACACAAAACACACACGCCTGCATATGTACTGGCATTAGTAGAGAGCATCATTATTTAGGGCGTAAATAATTCCTTTTACATTCTGTCTTTCCTGTGGATCTTTCTAAAATGAGGTGAAGAACAGTTTTCCCCCTGAACCCCTAGCTGCTCAAGAACATTTGAGCCAAAAAGTTTCTTTCTGAGTCTTAGTCATTCTCCGATGAACCTCAGAGCAGTTTCCTTGGAAGGATACCTCATTTGTAATAACTATTACATAGCGTGCAACTACTACATCAGACTTGCAAAGCCCTTGACAATTATTGTCTAGTAAATACTTCCAATAGCTTCTGGGGAGACCAATATTTTACAGAACATCAAAATGAGATATGTTAATTTACTTGGCCAGAGTGACACAGGGACGTGCCACAGACACAGCCAAGGGAAGGCCAAAGCAGTATTAGATTATTAGGACAGAAACTCTGATCCTTGGATGAAACTGTCTAACAGTGGCACCAATGCAGGAATTGCAGAAAGCCCCCTTGGCAAATGAATCAGTGACAGAGGTACCTTTAAAAAAATCTAGACTTTCCAATTTACCATTCAGAACTGATTTACCTTATTTTCCAGTTACCTTGCAATCAATTTAGCTTTTCATTCTTATCTTTAATTTTTTGCACTGATTTCAAAAGGAGAGAAACAATGCGATTTTATGTCATAGGCTTTCTTGCCACCTTTTTGGACTGCTTTTAATTTTTTTTAATAGTCTCGTATTAACATAAGGCTTGATGCTAAATAAAAAGTGTGAGAGAGGAGTTGCCACTCTCCCCATAAGCAGAAGTCCTCTTGTATTTGACTTCTGGCCAGATGCACCTGAACATAGGTCCCTGTTATTAAATCAATATTTTCTGATGCATTTTACTGTGCACTCTTGGCAAGAGGAACTCCTGTCTTTTAACCTTTCTGATGATTAAGCTGAATGTGCCTTTGGTTTGGATGAAAAATTATATAGTTAAGAGAAGGCAGTAAATCTTTGCTATATGGCTAATAAATAAGAGTGTGGTATTTTATATTTAACTTCATGATGTTTTGGATTTGTAGTAAAAGACTCCCTGGGATCAGATTATAAATGAAATACTAACTTTACTTACAATTTTATGTTAGGTCATATGACAATTTGACAATAATTGTAGCTATCAGCTACAAAGGAAATGAAACACCAGCAAGGTTTATGTAAGAAGCTGTGTCATCCTGTACACTTAGAATCAGCAAAATAAAACTCCTCTAACAAAAGCACTAGTAAATTTTATTAGGTAAAATTTGAACAATAACCTTTAGATCAATTTATTGGTAATTTTACAGATGGGATATTTACTAATTTCTCTGAAGTACAGTTTAGAAATTTTAGAAGACACATAGTTTCATCACTTGATAATTACTAGCAGCCCCCTTTGTAACTGATTTTTCTCTGAACTGTCCTTTACAGATATTTTCTTAAAATTAATTATGATAGTATTTTGTTTAATTAGTTTTATTTAATTTTCTGAGTTAAGTTACCTGTTTAAAATATTTATGTAAGGTCACATTTCTTGGGAAATCAGAACAAGTGGAAATAAATTTATGCAGCTGAGAAATTTAACATATGTATCTGAAATGTACATAAACCTAAATTCAAACATTTCTGCTTGACGGTTCTAGTGTGATGAATTTTAGTCTTTATAGAATTAATTGGGGAAAATTGAATTATGAAAATGCTGTTTCTGCTACCAGATTAGTTAACTGACTCATTTCTTGGCAGAGGGAGTGAGCTATCCATGTGAAGTAGTCACTAGACTGGGGACAGAGTGATTGTCCTGTTGATGATGAGTCACTAATGTCTGGTATCAGGTTCTCACCCATAAAAAGTTATGACATTTTTAGACTGAGGTGGATGGTAAAGAATATTTAAGTGCCTAGAAATTGCTTTGAAGGTTGCAAGTTCTAAATGTTATTGGATTATAATATACTGAGTAGAAAGATATTAAAAAACTGCTCACTCATTACTGTCATGCTTGAATGGATTTCCTAGGATTGGGAAACTTAGCTAAATATAGAGCCCAGTTGCTGGCATTGAGAGGAAAACTGCTATGTTAGACTCACTGAGCAATAGTATGTCAGTGTCTAATGTAGCGTGGGTGTAGAATTACATCCTCTACTTGACTTGCGGTGTCTTTCAAACTGGTCCTATGGAGATTTCATAATTTTAACTTTGAATTATTTATTTTTAATATTACTTTTGGTGCCATTCAATACTTACGGGCAGGGAGACATTTGCTTAAATCCAATCACAGAAATGTAAATTGTTCCACTATATCTTGTGACTCTTTTATTGCCAATGCTTTGATTATTGTGTCACTGATTGTTGGGAGCTCTGGTCTTTAGCTGACTTGGTTACATGGATTTTACTGTGACTTTTCCTCTCTAAACCACCAGAATACCTTTGTTCATAGCCCTCTGAGAAGAGCCAAAGTAAAACAAACAAACAAACATGAAGCCTCAAAATCCTGAATATTAAAAATGCAGGCACATACAATTATGTGATCAATAATGTCTCTTCTAGGCCCAAAATGCTGTAATTCTGAAACTTAAAGGAAAAAAAAAAGCTCTCCAGGCAGTGTCTACTTATCCTGCTCAGTGGATGACACACGTGTTTGACCTGCTGCTGCTACCTTGCAATTTCTTCATTGTTCCATGAGGATGTGAGTGTTTTGAGGAGAGACCTGGGACACTGAGGTAGAAATAACAAGGTTGCCCACGAAGACAGTGGGGCCAGGACAGAAAGTTTTATTTCCAGGTGGAAGAAAGGAGCAGGGCCTAGGCTAGGGTGAGGCAGTGAGGCACCTGGGATGCAAAATTTCGAGGCATCTGCTTTCAGGGGCAGCCTGAGAGGGAGTGCCTCCTCGAATTTGGTACCGCGGGAGCTCAGTCCTGGGAAGAGGTCTTAACCAGGCCTGTGCCAGGGAGAAAACAACCAGCCGCAAACCTGGGGATCTCCAAGCCGGTGGCGTGAGTCGGAGAAGCCAGCCAGTCTAATCAAACAGAGCTAGATGGAAAAGTTGTTTGTTTTCTGTCGTTTACTGCCTCTGGATTTAGGGACTAGATTCCAGCAGTTTCACAACCCTAATGGCGCCCCACTCATTTTCTGCTTTCTCAAGAGCATCCACACAGAGGAAGTAACTGTTAATTCTAGAGGTCAATATGGGGATAGCGGAGAAGAAATAAGGTGTTGGAGGGGGAGGGGAAAGCGAGGTCAGAATCAACTGAGTACAAGAAGTCCGGGCCGTGGGGTTCCTCCTACATCAACATTCCTCCTGCAGGGCTGGGCCCGGCCCTTGGCCGAGGCCGCCCCGTCGGACGGTTTTAGAGCCCTGGCTGAGCTCTGAGAAACTGTTTTACCCTCTCGGTAGTTATTGCTCTCCTTTGCACAGAGTCCAGGGTCGACAGACCTGCTTTCATTTCACAAAACTAAACTTAAAAATCCAGAACTGAACTTAAATGTCCACTTCAAGCTTTCATTTTTTTCTTGATAGCAGAAATGTAGTCAGTAGGTTTCAGATAAGCTTACTTCAGATTTTTTTCTAAAGTTATTATTTCTGTGAAAGTCCCTGAATTCAGGAATTCCTCCTTCCCCTCCATCTCCCCTAGAGTGGCATCTTACTAGGGAACAAGGGGTGGAGTGCTGGCTTCCAGACCGAATTCACTGCTTCTGTCTGCATTCCCGCTGTCCCCAGGCAGCAGTCCGGCTCTTGCAGCAACGGTATCCTGACTGCAGTGATTCTCCCTGAGCCGCATCCTCCCCCCTCTTAGGGACAGGGAAACTGGTGTTCCTCCTGGGCCACTCTGGAGACCTGAGGGGAAGTGGAAGACTAGGAAGCTGTCATAGACATACCTGGTTGCCCGTTCTGCCCTTTCCTGTTTACCCTGTTCCCTCCTGAGAAGTGAGCACACGTCCCTCTGCTCTCAGATCCCTACACCTACATGAGGATTTGATCAGTTATTGTGACTTCTCCTCTACCCCTACCCTTGGGCCTCAGCTGTATCTTTTTTTTCCTTCTTTTTTGTCTTTTTCCCTTTTTTTTTTTGGTATTTTTTCTTTTTTTCTTCTTCTTCTGTTTTTTTTTCCCCCCAGCCATATCTGAGCCACTTTCTTTTGCTCTCTCTTTTTAAAAACATATTTATTTATTTAGTTATTTTTTTACAGAGGAGGAAAGGGAGGGAGAAAGAGAGGGAGAGAAACACTGATGTCAGAAAGAACATGGATCAGCTGTCTCTCATATGTGCTCCTACTGGGGACCAAACCTGCAACCCAGGCATGTGCCCTGACCTTTTGCTTTACAGGATGACGCCCAACCATTGAGCCATGCTGACCAGGGCTCTCTTGCTCTCTTATATGAACGTTTTTCTCTTCAGTTTATTTAGCACTACACTGGCTAATATAGTAGCCACTGGTCACGTGGGATAGGGGTTCATGTAAGCGATGTTATACTAACTGCAGTATTTTAGAATTTGCTTCACCCTGGCTTCCTAGTACCTCTTAGTAAGCTTTCCTTATAAATGGACAAATAATTCATTATTTCCTTTGTGCTGGATAGTAATTACATGGTTTGGGGACATTATTTACCCTGCCTCCTCATGTCAACCAGAATAAACTAGGCTATACAACAGTAACAAACTTAGAATCTTGGCCGCTTATAACAAGAACTATATGTCCTTCAGTATGTTACATAGTTTTTATTTCTAGTGAGAATGGGATCTTTCTCAGTTATTGCTGGCTAAGAGGAATGCTACTTATCTTTGTATGTTGATCTTGTGTCTGGCTACGGCGTGAGTCTTGATTTGTCATCTAATTCTCTGGGTCTTCTAGGTAAACAGTCATGTCATCTGCAAATTTTCTTGTCCTTCGCTCTGACTTGGGAGTCTTGGATGACTATTTTATATTTTTGGGCGCCCTGGATGCTATTCAAATTAATATCTCATGACTTTTCTCCACTACCAACTTACTTGTTTGGTATTCTGGATCACAGCTGAGGGGATAAGCCCCTCCTCTTTCCTTAGTGAAGCCAGGCAAGTCTCACGCAGCCTCTATTAGGGTGACCACAGGGCCTAGTTTTTCCAGGACTTTTCTGCTTTCTGACATACTCATTTTAAGTACCCCGTCTGCTTTCAGAACTGTCCAAGTTTGGATGATAAATGATGAGAAGACCCCACGCATGAGCCACGCTCGTTTGACACAGACCTGCGGCCTCCTGTCCTTACTGCTTTGCCACGACACTTCTCGGCTCCAGAGCTGTGAAGCTGCTTGCAGTTTCTTGGACACAACTCACTAATTCAGCCTTCTTTTCGATGAGTTCTGTGCTTCCTTAAGATCTTGTTACCTTATCTATAGCAATATCCACGCCATGTTGGTGTCTCTCTCCTTACTAAACTATTAGTTCTTTGAAAATGAAGTCTATTTTGATTATATCCATATCACCAATAACTTCATTATACCCAGGCATATTACATACTCAATACAAATTTGATGAATGAATGAATGAAGCATGTCAAAATTATATATGTGCATAAACAAGGACAGGGAGAAAATAGACAAAAATGAAATTCATAATTAGATGTTCAGATGATTTAAATTTTTAAAAATATTGTTTTAAAATAAAATTCTTATTTCTTAAAATAGCAACATTATACAATTAGAGTACTTTTGAAAGGTTAAAAAAAAATAGTTCAACCCTCAGTAACTTCTTAAAGGGCGAACTCTGTTATTCTGAACACAGCAGACAGACAGGGCTGGCCACTTAGTGTGTACTCAATAAATGTTAAATGAATAATTACAGATTTATCATGAGCTAGAAGGGAAATGAGAAACTATAAAGAATGGAGATCTCTGCAAACCTATGGTTTGTATCATTATTTAGGTGACGTGAAACAGGAACCAATTAGGTTAAGGTGGTCAGGTGGCACCACCCAGTTCTTTGGTTGCTGAGTGGGCAGACATTCAGAGAATACTGTATATAAATTATAATATAAACCTCCATTTTCACCAAGGCAAAGAGTGTGACTGCCCCTCCCAAGTTCCAGACAGCTCTCAGACTTCCCCTTTGCTGTTGTATTGTCTCCTTGTTCATTTTAATCTTATTTGGGGGAGGGGAATAGAAATGTTTGGGTGTTGGGAAAGAGGTCCAGCACATGGTAATTTATTCTGCCAAGGGAATACTCTGACAGTAATCATCAAATTGTTCCTTGTCTGAAAAAGGTTAAGAATTGCAAGTATTTTTAAATGTTGGCCAATATATAAAACTCGTAGGTGGAGAGAAAGAAAATTTTCATCAGTTGTGTGCCAGGTTCTGTGAAATGTGTTTACACATTTACTTTATGTAACGTAAGTAATTATTACAACATCCTTGATTTTATCACTATTCAACACTTGCTAGGGGCTAGATCTGAATTCAGATCCAATGGTCTACCATGTGACAAGAAAAGTTCCTTGCCTTTGGTGATGCAGATAAAAGTGTTGGTTCTGTCCTGGAAAAGTGGCACTTGGAAAAGCTTTGTAGGTTGGTATATATCATTCTTCACAACATCAAAGAATCTCAGCTAGGATAATGAATACCTGTTGCTCATGTTACATGTTTGAGAACAGAGTACTCTGTTTTTCTGACAAGTGGTGTAGAAACATTTGAAGTCTGGAATGTTCACTTGCAACAAAAAATGGAAAATTAAAAATTAAGCCTAGTCTTGGTGGTGGTTACATGGGTGTTTTCAATTTGTGATCAGTCCTTGAGCTATACATGTATGACATTTGCATTTTACTATATGTATGTGAGACTTTGTTTTTGTAAAAGTTTACTTTTTAAAAGACTGGCAAAAATAAGTTATTGTAGGAAAAACAGTGTATGTTCTAAGCCTGCATAAGCTAAGCAAGCCACAGGACCACACCCTGATTCTTTTTTTATCTGTGAAAAATAACTAATAGAATAAATTGCCACTTTCTTCCAAGAGATAAGTTTCTATATTTTTACTTGGTCACTATATGATTGAGTTTCTAACTTAGGGCTTTTTTGCCTCCCACCTCCATGGTAAGAAATTAAAGAAAATGTTTCTTTCATTCCTGTATTTTAAAACAAATTCCCTGTGCTACTCAGAACCTGACAGTAACTCTCTCACAATTCTACCTTTTTTTTTTTTTTTTGTATAATCTCACAATGATTTACAAACAACAAATACCTTTGCCTTCCCTCAGGTTTGTGTGGGACAAATGAATCCATAAATGTTGAGGGACAACAGGAAAGATGTTAAAATATTTGTAGACTTTTAAATGAAAATTAGCATGGAAAAAGAAGTTATTTTACTTCCTTTCACAGAAGAATTGTTGTTTCATTTGGATATAATATTCATCCAGAACTTAACCCATTGTTTGCTTGGCTATCCTAAAACCAAAGCAAAATTGGTCAAATGGAAAGCAGAGTGAAGGCATATACATACTGACAGTAGATCTCATAAAAAACATATCAAGTTTAATTTTAAAAATAAATGGTAAACCTTTAAAAAGGCAATTTACTGAAAATATCGAGTTGGGAAGAGCTCAAGTGGTCATGCTGTCAAAGTTCCTAAATTCATCTTTGGAAGTACAGTTTTACCACATGTGTAAGCTAATTATTTCTCTACATTATTTCAGACTTCAGCCTAATTTGATTAGCTCATGTCATTACATTTTTTTCAACTTATTTTGAAAATTTTCAAATCTACAGGAGAGTTAAAAAATAGTACAATGACCACCCAATACCTCTCACTTAACTCCACCAATTATTAACTTTTACCTTATTTTTTCTGTGCACTCTCTCTGTATGTACATGTGTTTGTGTGTTTGCTGAATCAATTGAAATTAACTTGCTGATATCACCCCTAAGTACTTTAACATGTGTCTGTTTAGAACAAGGACACCCTTCTATGTAACCAAAATATCATCACTGTACTCAAGACATTTAACATTAGGCTCTGGCTGAGTAGATCATGTGGTTAGAGAATTGTCCGAATAAGGCAAGGTTGTAGGTTTAATTCCCTAGTCAGGGCACATACAAGAAACAACCAGTGAATGAATAAATAAGTGGAACAATAAATTTATGTTTTTCTCTCTCTCTTTTTCTCTCTCTCTCTCCCTCCCTTCTCCTCTCTCTTTCTAAAAATCAATAATAAAGGAAAAAACTAAAGTTTAACATTGATACATAACAGCATGTAATGTCCTCAATTGTCATAATTTCTTTAATCTTTTTTTTTTTTTTTGGAGAAAGAATCCAATCAAAGATCACACCATGTATTTAGGAAATCATGTATCTTTTAATTTAGAATATCCTTCCCCTGCTCCTTTTTTCTTTTCCCTTTTTTTCTGTCTTTCATGACATGGACATACTGTTGTCTTGTAGCATGTCCTACCATCTAGATTTGTGTGATGGTTTTCTCATGTTAGTTAAACATGTTTGTAGGAAAAACAAATGCATGTGTGTATACTGTGCATTCCTGTTGTTTTCCCATATACATGTTATGTTTTCCCATATACATGTTATGTCTTCCCATTTCTGAGACTTTGCTCACACAGACCATCTCTTTACTTAATGCCCTTCCCCTGCCACACCTTTTCAAGGCTCAGTTCAATATTGAACCTTCTCTAATTATTCCCGTAATGCCTCCATCCTGAAATAATCTTTAATTATCCAGAATACTTTAGGTTTTTATCTTACAGCATTAAAATTTTTTTTTACTTTGTATTATTATTTTTATTTATTCACACAATTTTTTACCTTCTTTCCAATGAAAGTTTCCTAAGGGCTGGCCTAATTTATCTTTGACCTCCCTGGAATCTAGCAAATGGCAGTTCACCAAGTAGGTTATATATATATATATATATACACACATATATATATGTGTATATATATATATAGAATGAATGACTAGATGGATGAATAAATGAATTAAAATGTTATCTCTGGTTTCTGAGATATGGTGAGTTGGTTAAAAACTTAATTCTTCTTTAAAAGGTTTGAATAATTTCTTCATAAGTGTACTTTCTTCACCCAGAATAGTCTACTTGATTTTTTAAAAAATTAAAATTTTAGTTTTGTTTTTAAAAAACGTTTTATTTATTTATTTTTAGAGAGGGGAAAGGAGGGAGAAAGAGGGAAAGAGAAACAGCAATGTGTGGTTACCCCTTGCACGCCCCCTACTGGGGACCTGGCCCACAACCCAAGGCATGTGTGCTGAATGGGAATCTAACCAGAGACCCTTTGGTTTGCAGGCTGGCACTCAAACCACTGAGCCACACCAGCCGGGCAACATTTAAGTTTTAATAAAAATAAAGTATGTATATTATATGCCTTGGTATAGCTGTTTTAAACAGCAACTTGCTAAGCATTGAGGGAAGCCTTTCAATGTGGACACTTGATCTTAGCCAAAAGGCTGAGAAGTGATTCAATGTGGACAGTTTATTCTTTTGCTGTGGAAATTAGTCTTATTTATTTATTTATTTTTGATAATTTCCTCTTTTGCATATTTTGTGTTCCCTCTGGATAAAGTACTATAAGTCGGATGCTGAAACTTCTGGAATTGATCCTCTATATCTCTTATCTTTTCTTTGATCTTTTCTATCTTCTACTTTCTAAAAGATTTCCTTCCAACCCATTATTGATCTTTACTCAGATTTTAAAAATCATATTTTTAATTTTCAAAGTTCTGATTTTGTTTTTTGAGTGACCTTTTAAATAACATCCATTTATTATTTTATGGATGTAATATCTTTTAAAATCTCTATGGAAATATTAATTAAAACTTATTTTCTTCTTTCTCTCCACTACCTCTGTGTAAACTTTCTTAGAGTGTTCTTATTTCTAGCTTGGTCTTTCCCTCATTTATGTTAAAAGCATTATATATATTTAGTATAGAAATGTCTATGTGCCGAAAAGCTGATTGGGAACTCTGTGTAAAAGGGCCGTGTTTGCCAACTGCCAGGACGGCTATAGGTTAATTGAAGGTTGAATTAGGCGTTACGATGTGGAAACTCCCAATTGCCAAAACATGGAGGTCTTTTTTACTGACATCATTCAATTTCTTTGGAAAAGAACACTTCAGTTTTTTGGTTGGGGAGTAACTTCTTGTTGCCGAAATGTTACTCAGCAGAGGGCTGTGTGTGTGTGTTCTGTCCCTGATTCAGTTGACCCCCTCTGTTTTCATCTCTTCCCTCTATAGCCTGCACGCGAGCCCCCCAAGGCTCAGCTTTATCCTGCTGCATCAGTTACCACTGTCTTTCATCCATAATCCACCTGCCAGAGTTTTGTTAAAATCTCTCACCCTTTGATGGGCTCTCCTGTTTTCTTGTTATGGGTGTATATGTTCTTTTTATTTATTTTATTTTATTATTTTTTAATCCTCACCATAGGATATGTTTATTGATTTTAGAGAAGGAGGGAGGGGGAGAGAGACCAATTGGTTGCCTCCCGTATGTAGCCTGACCGGGGGCTAAAGTACTATGTAACCTGACTGGGAAACCTGCAGCATTTTGGTGTATGGAACAACCAAACACCAAACAGCTGTACCACCTGGCCCGGGCTGTATGTTTTTTTTTATTTCTTTACCATCATTTTGGTGGAATGTTGAGAAAGTGGAGATGAATACATGGAAGTATTTTTCAAGATAGTGATTCCAAATAAATTAATTTATCATCTTTAATCAGACTGTGTGTTTAATTTTAGGTGTTTGTGTTAATAAACTTCCTCCTTGGTAAATCTGGTCTTGTGAACAGAGTAAATTTTCCACCGAGAAGGTTAAAGAAGTGATTCTCTATGTGGTTAGGGGAGTGAGGGTCAGACAGCCTTGGGTGGTTTTAGGTTTCCTACTGAGTAATCTGGACAAGGGGAAAGTACTAAAGATACCGCGTAGGCGAGTGTGAGATAAGCTCTCTTTATGATTTTAGAAGCCTGATTACTTATTTACGACTGGGATAAGATAAATGGTCAAATAACTAGAAAAGTTCTACAAACCACTTGTAAAGTTAAGTTTTTATTCTGCTGCCGAGCCATATTCCCATGCGTGTCTGAACCTTTGATGTCCTTAGGTTCACAAAACCTGGAAAAGAACAAGCTGCAGCATCACCCAGACAGGCCCCTCCTGGGTCCCACCCACTCACAAAGAATTTCCCCCTTGAGCTACTGTGACATTGCCCGGTTACTCACACCACAGGTTCCTCGGGATTGGCTGGGACTGCAAATAAAACACTGTTTGTCCATAATCAATCTGATAAGCTACAACATTAAGTACACACAAGTTTCTCTTCTTAGACTATATTATAAAGCATGTGCTCTCTTCTTTCCTCCTAACATTTTCATTCTGGAGAGGAAACCTGGAGAGGAAACATTGTTTCTGGACAAAAATTCATTAAGGGAAAAAGCTTACAATGGGCCTGTTAAGTTCTAAAAACCCTAAAGTCAAGCAAGCCCAAATTCTTCTTCTGGGACTTGACTATGCTGGGAAGTCTACTCTCCTTTACAAATTAAAGCTTGCTAAGGATATCGTGACCCTCCCAACTGTAGGTTTCAACGTGGAGATGATCGAGTTGGAAAAAAGTCTTTCACTCACGGTCTGGGATGTTGGAGGACAGAAAAAAATGAGAACCGTGTGGGGCTGTTACTGCGAGCCCGCCGACGGGCTGGTGTACGTTGTGGATAGTACAGATAAGGAGCGACTGGAAGAATCCAGGAGAGAATTCGAGCGCATTTTGAAGAACGAACACATTAAAAATGTGCCCGTTCTTCTACTGGCCAACAAACAAGACGTGCCTGGAGCTCTGACTGCCGAGGACATCACCAGAATGTTTAAAGTGAAGAAGCTCTGCTGCAACCGGAACTGGTACGTGCAGCCCTGCTGTGCCGTTACTGGGGATGGGCTGACGGAGGGGCTCAGGAAACTTGCCGAGTTTATGAAAAGCCACATGAAATCAAGAGCAGACGCTTTAGCATTCTTCAAGCAGAACTGAGGTCCAAGCGGCGAAAGATGAAGTTGAAAAGGTAATATTTTTTCCATGCCAAGTGAGAAAAGCAAGTTGCTGAGATGGCAAACTTTTCCTGAGATGTTATTTCACCTAAATTAAGTTAAACAACTCAGAATAATAACTATAAAATATTATTTTTGGCCAGGCACTTTAGAAAACTGTGGTATTAATAATTGAGAATGAAAAATTTACAATTTTGTGCATGTTGGATGGGTCAGAAAAATTACATTTAGGAACAAATAAATTATTGCTTTATTATTTTTATATGACTACTAAGTAAACTGTCTGCTAAGAAAGTCAGAATTCTTGCAGATTGTTTTCAGCTGTTACAGGTATTAAATTTCCACCACCCTCCTATGTAATAGCTGGGCAATGTAAAAAAATAAACTTCAAATTATGGAGAAGGAAAGTTCCATGTTACCATTGTGTAAATCTCAATCTACCCCCTATATAAAATTTTTCTTCTGGATTCCTGCCAGTTTTTTGATATCTGTTGCTGGGAACTTTATACAATGAATCAAACAATGAACTCCAGGTTGTTAATGCAAGAGAAGCTGTGTTCTACCACAGGGACCAGAAGTTTGTATCTTAAAGTTCTGGGATCAGGGTAACACCTTAGAGTTTAGGGCAAGGCCTGAGATTATAACTCAACTTAAACTGCAGCCCCCAGACCAGCTTCAGTATAATGTAGTATAACCGTCATTACGTGGGAACTCTGTACAGCTCACTGTACTGATCAAACAGGAACTAGAGCCAGATTTTGCTCTCAGAGACTCTAAAATTCACTGCGGGTAATGACATAAAGATAATCGCTAGAACAGGACAATGAATACCATGTGATATAGTAGGAGAGACTTTTTCTGACCTGGAAAAACAGGAAGTGCTTCATGCAGGAAGTGGCATTTAAGAGGATCCCCAACTCCTGGGAACCCCCAAAGGTACAGGGTAGTCACTGGAAGTTCCCATCACTAGGAGACTCTCCAGAGATGCTGTGGGGGAGGGCAGGGAGAGTGAAGGAACTAGGGATTGAATTGGAATTCCCCTGAGAGGCTCAGAACTCCCGAGGAGGTCCTAGTACTGACTCTTTCCACCTCCTGCATAAAGGCTCATTTAGGCTAGAAGCAGGCTTCAGGCCTCCACAGCAGTCCCTGGGACTCCAACTCTTAAGGTCATAGAAGAAAATAAAGATATAGTAAAACAAGGGTGCCAGCCTCTAATTCCTTTCACGGTTTTCTTCTCTCATCTGAGCCATGATTTGTTCAGCAAAGGTATAAGTAGCTCCGTCTGTGCTTTGCGTTAGCAAGTCAAATAGTACAGTAGACACGCACATGATAATGGTTACCATTGGCTGAATACTTGTGTATGCAAGGCATTGTGCTAAACACTTTTGTACATCTTCTTATTTAATGCTCACAACTGTCCTGAGAGGAATAGGTGTTATCTCAATTTTACACACAAGAGTACTGAGGCTAAACAATGTTAAGCAACAGTAACAATCACGAGAAGAGACTGGCGTTTTAACTGAGGAGTGGCCGAGCCAAGATTCAGATTTATATGTGCGACTTCAAGGCCTGTGCTGTTAATTGCCACAATATTGTTTTAGAAATTAGATATGGTCTCTGTCTTCAGTGAGCTTACAATACACAATTAAGAATAAACCCAGACTAAATAAAAAATTGCACTACCATATGATCCAGCAATCACACATTTGGGGATATATCGAATGAAAATGCAATCACTGTCTCAATACCATGATCATGAAGGTGGCTTTCCCAGGGCCAGGCTTATCCATTGCACTCTGGATGTGCTGACCCCTGTGATTTCCCCAAATGTGGGAAACTCGACTGCATAATTTGTGGTGGTGGGGGACTGCATTCGCGCTCTCCCCTAAGAGAGAAAACAATGAAATCACTCTCTTGAAGAGATATCTCTACTCTTATGTTCAGTGCAGCGTTATTCACAGTATCCAAAACATGGAAACAACCGAGATATACACTGATGGATGAATAGATAAAGAAAACATGGTACATATGCACAATGAAATGTTATTCAGCCACAAAAAGGAAACCCTGCCATTTGCAATGATATGGATAAAACTGGAAAGCATTATGCTAAGTGAAATAAGCCAGACAGAGAAAGACAAATACTATATAACCTCACTTATATGTAGAATCTAAAGAAGCCAAATTCATAGAAACAGAGAGTAGATTGGTGGGTCCTAGAAGCTTAGAGGTGGAGTAAATGGGGAGAGATTGCTCAAGGAGTACAAACTTTCTATAAGATGGATAAGTTCTGAGGATCTAATGTACAGCGTGGTGACCATAGTTAATAATACTGTATTGTATACTTGAAATATGCCAAGAGAATACATTTTAAGCATCCTCACCAAAAAAAAAAACAACAAACCCCTGTGTGAGGGGATGTTAATTAACTTGAGTGTAGGAATCCTTTTACAATGTATACCAAATCAAGTTGGATACTTTAATATGTTATATATACAATATATAATATATTTTAACAATTGTACTTCAATAAATCTGTGGGGGAGGGGACTAAATCCGGGCCAACATATATTACATTTAGAATAAGTTTCTTTGAAAAAACAAGCCAGGCAGAATGAATTGAGTGTAATAACAATGATACAAGAAAAATTCTGAAAGTCTGTGGCAAAGAGAGTTTCTGATTTCAGGAAGACCTCAGGGGAGTAGCAGTGTTAAATGCTTCATAGCAGAGTTTTTCTGAAGGTTCACAAAATGACTAAAATCTGAAAAATGCATCTTTTTAAAAAATGCCTCATCCCTTAACATTTTCCCTACATGTTTTTTTAATCTTCTTAATCTTCAAGTTAGTAGTCACTAACTGAAGTCTATAGAAAATGTCTAAATATTGAATAGAAAATGTGTCCTGGTATCCTGAGATTTTGGTAGTTGGAATTACTAAGTCAAACACTTTGTGACCCAGTCTTCGTATAATATAAAATTCAGAGAAAACAGTCCCCCAAAATATTGAAAGCAATGGAAACCTTCCCTTCAGAAAGCCCTGGGGGTGTGTGGTGTGTGTAGAGATCAGATACACACTTAATGTGGAGCAAAACTTAGAAAGCAGCTCTTCCTATTTGTCAGTTCGACACCCCTCTCCACACAGCAGCTATTCCTCAAAACCTCTATTAATATTTTCTCAGAAACTTGAACAGTCTCATGCCTTTTTCCCTTTCTTCCCTGGGATCAAATTTATTTTCTTCCATCAGTTATTTGCTTTCTTTTCAATGTGAATTTTGCCAATCTTTCTCTCCTGCTTTCCCTAGTATGTTCCCCCCAACACACACACACACACACACACACTACACACTACACACACGTGTGTACACTCTTCACTCCGATCTACTAATAAAGCCCCAAACCGAGGGAAGAGACAAAGGTTTGGTGGACAATAGCAAAATACTGCTTAGCAGGTGAGAAGAAAGAGGCTGTGAATGTTTGTGCCTTGGTATTTATTATTGTCATACATTCTATTCTCTGTTATCTTTATGTAAGAAAGCAAAACTTTTATTTTATCAAAATAGCATACTGCCATGGATCTACAGCAAGTAAAAGCAGAACACTTCTGAAATGTTCTTTGGTTAAAGATTTAAAGAATCAAAAAAAAAATCAGTTAAGTATTTCTACCTAATGTTTTAAGTATCCCCAGGTGGAAAAAAAAAATCCCTACAGGGCATAAGTATAAAGAATGGCAAATGAAGAAAATAAAACAAAAAACAGCAGCAGTGACTGACATATGTTAAAAATCATTTGTCAGTTTAAAAAGCTGATGTTTGGATTTGATCTTTTGCTGCAAGCAGGCTGGTGTTGCCATCAGAAGACTGTGTGGAAAATGTGATGGCAAGTGTGTGATGTGACTCCTGGGTGTGCCTATGTGATGAGTGTAAGTATGGCTCCTACCAGGGGCGCTGCATGATCTGTGGAGGCCCTGGAATCTCGGATGCCTGTGGCTGTAAGGAGTGCACCACAGAAATGGTTGCCCAAATAATGTCAATCTGGGGAGCCCCGAGTCACATCTCTGGTATAAACGCGAAGAACGCTGCTTTAAGAAGAGGCCATTGGCGGGCAGCCTCTTCCTGCCTCCATCTACTGGCGGCAGAAAGGAGTGGAGCGCAGCACATCTCACACATTACCTGTTAGTACACTGGCACCTCTGCACCCTCACCTCTCCTCTCCCTCGAGTTCTGTGGCAGGAATAAAGAGAGATTCTTCACAGAGCACCCTGGCAGATTGTATCAGAGAGAAGTGGTAGATTAGTTCATGGTTTTTCTTGAAGTCAAGAAGCAAGACTCTGTTTTCCACATTGGTTAAGTTCTCTCTACACCAAGAGCTTCTACAACAGGAAAAATACCGTTTTAGTCTTCTGTCTGTAGGGTCGGCTGTGATGTGTTTTTACAGCAGCTCCAACAGCAGTTGTCCTTGATGGGACATTCACAGTGTGGCAGGGAGCTCTCAGAACAATAAAGGTAGGCATTTAATCTTGTAACACTTGGCTGGTTTGTGCTATTTTTCTTCTAAGAAATTGGAAACCCACCCTGGCTGGTGTGGCTCAGTGGATTGAGTGCCGGCCTGTGGACCACAAGGTTGTGGATTTGACTCCCAGTCAGGGCACAGGCCTGGGTTATGGGCTGGGTCCCCAACTGGGGGTGTGCGAGAGGCAACTAATCGATGTTCCTCTCCCTCTCTTTCCCCTTCCTTTCTTCTCTCTCTAAAAATAAATAATTAAAATTAAAAAAGAAAGAAATTGGATACCCTTTCTTTTTCTATTATATTAATAAAGTAGGGGTTTATTTCCCGGTAGCCAGCCATCATCCCAATTAAAAAAAAACAAACAACCCTCGTGTTTTCACTGTGCTTTGAGGATGAACAAATTGGGTTCTGCCAAACCAAGGGAACCAGGAATTTCGGATGAAGGGGTCCCTGCAAGTGGCATAGAAGGACAATCCACAGAGGCCGAGGTGCATTGCGCAGGTGGAGGAATAGCCTGAGGACAGCACTGCAGGGCTTCTGCAGACCCTGGGGCTGGCCTGCTTTTGTTTGCAGGAGCTCTCTCTCCAGACAGAGACCAAGAAATAGAAGGAAGACAGACTTCTTTGCTGGTGCTAATGATTACTTAACATAATTTGGGAGAAAGTGTCACGGGGGTTTCAGTCCACCAGGTGTTTAGCACAGTATCACCGGTAGCAAATTGAATTACTTCCAGCATTAAAAAGCACATTTTACCTTGACAGTGCCGCACAAATACTGAAGTTGGTTATTAGGTGACCTAACCATATGAATTGTATTTCCACAAATATTACCCCATTTTCTTCTTGCCAAGTCTCTTAACAGATCTCATAACAAATATTATCAACACTATTTTAACCATATGAAGAACTGGTCAAGCGGTTACTGAATCTAGTCCTCTTATCTCCAAGATTTAAAACAATGTAACTTTTACCACACAATGAATTTAACAACAACGTGGCGCATACCACATTATTTTACCATTAAATTGCTTTTTTCCTGTAACCAAGTGGGACTGGTCAGAGTATTTCTTGGACCAAAAACCTAGGAGCCACCTTCCTTTTCCCCCTCATATCTCCCATCCATCAGCAAATCCTGACCACTCTTCAAAATACAGCTCCCTCAGGCCTCTGCTCAGTCACCACTGCTACCACCAGGCCACCATCAATTGCCACCTGGGTGGCTGCATTCCGCAGGCAGAGTTCTGCAGGGCAGGTCTAAGAGTGAAAGTTAGAGGACATTACTGCCCTGCCTTAAAACCCTGTTTGCTTCTTACTTTGTCCCATACCTGTCTCCTCTATTTCCCACCTCTCTTCCCCTCTTACCACACTTGCTTTAATGTCCCTGTATCCCCTCTAATTTGTTACAGCCTCAGGCCCTTCAACTCGCTGTTCCCCAGTTTCGGACATACTTTCTTCAGGCCTTCAAATCATTCTTTACATCTTGCAGGGCTCCAACCCCACATGCAGAGGCCTCCTTCCCTGACTCCTTGTCTAACTGCACCTCCTCCTTCCTGCCACTCAATACTTCTTGCCCTGCTTTATTAATGTTTTCTTAGCGTTCATCATGGCTCAGTTTAATATTTACTCATTTACTCACTGCTTCTTCCCCTCTCTAGCAGGTAAGCTCTTCGGGAGCAGGGACTTTTCTCACTGTTCAGCCCTAGACTAGGACTCAGAATGTATTTCAAGGATATGTGTAGAACCAATGAATGAATGGTCTGGACCCTTAAAGTGAGGTCTTCTCAGCTCCCAGGCTGCCTCCCAGGATGGAGCATTGATACAATCGCGGAGAGTAAGAAGAATGGCAGATTTGGGTGGAGGATATAGTGTCATTCTAACCTCAGGATCCCACTGGCAAGTCCTTCCCTTGGGAGCAATGTGCTGGACCGAAAGGAACATAGGTTTTGGAGACGGAACTGGGTGGGAATTCTGGTTTGTCACTGGTTGTAGCTTTTAGGCAGATTACTTCACCTCTGTGAGCCTCAGTTTTCTCTACTAGAATAAGAAATAAACTTTCTTCATGTTAAGTCATGTTGGAGGTTGTTCCGGTTATCACTGTCAATTATGCGAATAAACTAGGATGTGAGCCTTGTTCCTTGCGCGTGTCTGGAGACTCTTCTTTTCCCAGTCTCCTTTTTCTCACAAATCCTCTCCCCATCTCCCTACAACCATTCTAGGATCCTCATTTGACTAATCCCAAAACAGGAAGGGGAAAACATTAATTTTTCCTCAACTTAAAAATGTTTTTAAATTGAATTTATTGGGGTGACACTGGTTCACAAAACCATACAGGTTTCAAGTATACGACCCAATAAAACATCACCTGCCCGCTGCATCGTGTGCCCATTGCCCCAAGCAAAGGTTTTTCTGTCCCCGTTTCCCCCCCTTTGCCCACCTTCCCCTACCCCCAGCCCCTTTTCCCTCTTGCTATTACCACACCGTTGTCTGTGTCTGTCTTTTTCGTACATTTTTTGTTTAATTTCCTCACCTCCTTTCATCCAGTCCTCCAACGCCCACCCCTCTGACAGCTATCAGTCTGCTCCGTGTATCCGTGCCTCAGTCGTCAGTTTATTTTGTTCTTTAGATTGCACATATACGTGAAATCATATGGCATTTGTTCTCTGACTGGCTTATTTCACTTAGCATAGTAATCTCCAAGTCCATCCATGCAGTCCAAAAGGTAAGATTTCCTTTTCTTTTTTTATTTTTTTAAGTGAGTAGTGTTCCATTGTGTAAATGTACCACAGCTTTCTTATCCACTCATCTACCGATGGCCGTTTCCAGATCTTGGCTACTGTACATGATGCTGCAGTGAACATTGGGGTGCATATATTCTTTTGAATTAGTGTTTCTAGCTTCTTAGGATATATTCCCAGAAGTGGAATCACTAGGTCAAAAGGCAGTTCCATTTTTAGTTTTTTGAGAAAACTCCATACTGTTTTCCACAGTAGCTGCACCAGTCTGCATTCCCACCAACAGTGCAGTAGGGTTCCCTTTTCTCCACATCCTCGCCAGCACTTGATGTTTGTTGATTTATTCATGATAGCCATTCTGACAAGTGGGAGGTTATATCTCATTGTGGTTTTAATTTGCACTTCTCTGATGATTAGTAACATTGAGCATTTTTTCATATGTCTATTGGCCATCTGTTGTCCTCTTTGGAGAAGAGTCTGTTGAGTTCCTTTGTCCGTTTTTAAATTGTGTTGTTTGTCCTCCTGGTCTTGAGTTGTATAAGTTCTTTCTAAATTTTGAAAATTAACCCCTTATCAAATGTATCATTGGCAAATATGTTCTCCCATTCTGTGGGTTTCCTTTTTGTTTTGTTGATGGTTTCTTTTGCTGTGCAAAAGATTTTTAGTTTGATGTAGTCTCATTTGTTTATTTATGCCTTTGTTTCCCTTGCCCGAGGAGATACATCAGCAAAAATGTTTTTAAAATTACAAACCTTCAGAAAACCTGAAAAAAGAGTAACATTAACACTGGTGTGCTTTTCACTTAAATTCCCCAATTACAACAGTTTTGACACATTCATGCACATTCTCTTTCTTCTCTCTCCACACACACACAATTACGGTCATCCTGACACTTCACACCTAAATACTTAATCATCCATCTCCTTAAAATGGACATTTTTTTACATAACCACAGTATCATTATTATATATACAATTTTAAGCATTAATTAAATGTCAGCTAATAGTCCGTAATCAAATTCCCCCCAAGTAAAATTTATTTATGTAATTTATTCGATCTACTGCATTCGTTTATACCACTTTTAATGTAGAATATTTCCCTGCCTTTCTCTGGTTTTTCATAACCTAGAAATTTTGAAGATTCCAGGCCAGATAATTTAAAGACTGTCTCACAGTCTGGATTTGTCTGATTGTTTCTTCATGTTCTATGTTTTTGGCCAGAATATTCCACAGGTGATGGTATAGTTCCCCCTGCATCAATTAGGAGGCACTTAGTGTCCAGTTTGCCTGTTGTTGATGATGTGAAATTCAATCACTTCCATTATGACAGGGTATATACTACATTGCCCCCAAGTAAAAATAAAACTTTCCCTCTGTTCTTCATAAGTAATTTGACATGATAAGTAGGATATTTTGAAACTGGTGAATAACCTGTTCCCCAAAAACCTTTCTCTTGATGCTTTTGGCATCCACTGACAATCCTTTCCTGAATCAGTTATTATACTGGGAACTGCAAAATGGAGATTTTCCCTAAGCTTGTCTTTCCTTGTACGTTTATTCACTGGCATTCCTCTGTAAAGAAGAGCTTTCTCTTTATCTCTCTTCTTCATTTTCTTTCTCTCTCCTCATAGATATTTTTAAAATTCCAAGTTTTATAATCCATTATTGCTCAAACTGAGATCCTTGGATCAGTGGTGTCTGCATGACCTTCAAGCTGCTTAAAAATGTAAATCCTCAAATGCCATCCCACACCTATTAATCAGTATACTGTATTTGGGGGTGGGGGAAATTCCTGCAATCTGTGCTGTTACTGACACTATTGTAATCCATTTCTGTCATTATTCTTTTTGATGCTCAAACTGCCCCAGATTTGGCCAGGGGAAGTCCCTCCAGACCACCTACTGTGTCTCACTGACACGCCCTGTTAGTCCTCGAGTAACTCCTTGTTTGGGAGGACACTGAGTCACACTGTACTTTCCCCACTCGCTGCCTCAGACCTGAAATTAACCCTTGCTCTAAGAAACCCCAGTTTCTTTCTTTGTGGAATGGTATTTAGAAATCAAATAATGATGCTAGTTGTGCTCATTGTTGCCAAGATGTCCCTGTTTATGGGCCACTCAGTAGTAAAAGCAAGGGAATATATATATTTAAAAATACTTATACTTCCAAACTGAATGCACGCCATAGGAGTTTTCCTTACATTCCCCACTCCTGATTTGTATCCCTCTTCTCCGACAAAGAACTGTGGTTCCCAAAAGCATCAATATATTTTGGATGAAAAAGGAGTTCTGCTAACATTAACTTCACAGGGCGGTTAGATCATAAATTCCTAAATGGGCAGGTTGCAGTGGGTAATCATGCCCCAGACATAGAACTTTTTAAGTAAAAGGTTTATCTTTGCCTGAAGCAAGCCCTGTCAATTATTTTTGTGCATCTAGCTTAACACAGCACTGAATTAAGGGTGATCACCCTCAAGAAAGCACATAATCTTGTTCAATATCCTGTAACCCAGGTCTCCCCTTGCTTTCCCCACCTTCACATCATCTTCCTTCCCTTCCCTCACTACTTCCAAATGCATAAAAGAAGTTGCAAAAACTCATTCTCTGGAGCGTTTGAGATCTTGCCCCCTGGCACTGTCGTCAGTTTGGCTCAAATAAAATCTTATAAAAATTCTCTATAAGTTTGGATGTTTCTTAAGTCAACAATTCTCATAATTATGTTAAAGAAACCTTCTTTGTACAGCAAACTGACTTTCGTACATCTCTGCTCAAGTTGTGTGTAAGGTGGCATTGTGTTTCTAAGTTAGGTTGGATTTTTCACTTAAAATAATTTTTTCCACTGGAGTTCAACATACCTACGGTAGTTCCTATTCATGGCAAACGTGAGAGACTGTGATGACAAGGTGTCACCCTCTGTTTACCAAAGGATCATCCCCATTATCTACATAGTTATCTTCCTGCTATTGTTTTAAAGCAAATGATACACTATAATGTAATCTTCTGTAAAAAAATACACTGATCCTAATTTGTAAAAATAAGCCCCACATACCTATTTACACACACGTATAAACTTATATAGAAAAGGTAAAACACCAAAATATGTCAATGGCTGTGTTATAAATGGCTAAAATTTCTTATCATTCTCAATACTTCCCAAATTTTGTATAGTGAGCATATGTTATTTTTATATTCAGGGGAAAACATTATTTTCAAAAGATCTTTTTAATCTTCATAGTCTACATAAAACATGAGTGGGCAATGCATAGTCTTAGGACTGTCATTTCAACTGCATTGATCTAAAGTAATAAGAAATACTTTTTTAAGTCAGAAATATTGCAAAGTACAGACACATGGGGGCATTGTAACCAAGTTTTTGTAATCTAAGAAAAATAACCCAGAAACCACAAAACAAACAGCTTGTATGTATGAGAACTCTTTAGAGGACAGGTTCTGTTCTAAGAATTTATAGGTATTATCTTATTCAACGCGCACATTAACTCTATGGAGTAATATTTGATTGGCCAAAAAGTTCATTCGGTTTCCCGTAAGCATGCTCTAATAGCATTTAGTCATCTTTAACTTTATTCAAAAACAATTTTGTTAGATTGTATTGTGACAGCTATCATGTCCACGTGCATTAAAAAAACATCAAAATTGGTGAATTATTGTATAGTCATTTTAATGTTGAAGATGGAAGAAAAGATGCAACATTTTTGGCATGTTAGGCTTTGTTATTTCAAGAAAGGTGAAAATGAAACGAACACAAAAAGTGGTTTGTGCAGTGTATGGAGAAGGTGCTGTGACTGATCAGACATGTCAAAAGTGGTTTGTGAAGTCACATACTGGAGATTTCTTGCTGGACAATGTTCCACTGTCGAGTAAGACAGTTGTCTTGATAGCAATCAAACTGAGACATTCTTGGAGAACAGTCAACGTTACACCATATGCAAGATAGCCGACATATTCAAAATATTCTCATTTGCTGAGAAGAGGTCTGAGACTCAAAGCCACACAGCTACCTAAAATTGTGAAAAGCATTTACTGTGGTCTTCGTATGTAGTCACGCTCCTATGGTCAGCTGTTTGGTAAGCTTTTTATACTGTACCTCTGTGTAAAGGTTTAATTCTCTTAATGTGTAAATGACTTTCTCTCACTGAATTCAGAGTCTAAGAACAGCTAGGAGTCAGAGAATGAATATTTTACAAAATTTAAGTTTTCATCAGAAACAGAAAGTTTGAAAAATAAGGATATACAATTCCCTGTTAGTGTTTTACTACATTTTCTTCATTTTTTTCTTCAATGTGTGTATGTATTCAATAGATCTTTTTTCCTGATAATTTAGTAATTTGCATTTTGATCTATGTCACAAATGTACAAAAGACACGACACAGTTAACATACATGTCTTTACCTACAGAGGTGTCCAACTTGCAGCTCATGGGCCGCGTGCGGCTCAGGAGGGCTATGAATGAAGCCTAACACAAAGCTGTAAATTTACTGAAAACATTATGAGATTTTGTGTGTGTGTGTGATTACATGTCGCAATGTATTCGATGTGTGACCCAAGACAACTCTTCTTCTTCCATTGTGGCCCAGAGACACCAAAAGGTTGGACACTCTTGCTATCATAATATTGTGTATCTTTCAGATCATCATTTTTCAGTGCTGTAACATTTTAATGAAGCAGATATATCATAGCTTATCTAATCATTTCTCTACTATTGGCTTTTTAGGTTGCAGCCAATTTTTCATGCACCATCTTCCTGCCTGTATTTCTCCTCCCCCATATTTATCCCTTCATTTAGCAAATACTGACAGAAAACCTAATTAATACCAGGCACTGTATTCGGTGTAGGATTTTTCCCCCCATAGGATAGTAAACTGCTTTTTAAAAGGTCCACGTCAGGTTACTCTAAATACATTCTTTAAAAAGAAAGAAAAAAGAGATGTAGAAATGTTTAGACATTAGATGACTGGTGACTACGGCATTATGTGTTGAAGACCTCAAAATAAGTAGATATGTCTGTAGATTTCAAATTACTTATGACAGGAAAAACTTCATGTCAGAATTTATAGTAGTTTCTGCCTAACTATGACTCAAAATCCAAACACAATAAAAGAAAAGAGTGATAAATTTGACTATAAACAAATTGTAGCAAACATTATAAGCAAAGTCAAAAGACAAATATCAATCTGGGAGTTAATATTTGCAATATGCCGTCAGCCTTCTGCATCACAGACTCCACTTGGTGGAGATAGCCAACTGATGGAAGACATGTGGCAAAAGTACATTGTTGCTGATGTAGTCAGGCCTGAGATGGTTTCTCTGTACTAAACATTTAGAGACTTTTTTCTTGTCATTCATTCATTAACCAATACAGTATAATAACTACTTACATAGCACTTAGATTGTATTAGGTGTTATAAGTAATGTAGAGATGATTTAAAGAATACAGAAGGATATATGGAGGTTATATGCAAATACTACACCATTTTACTTAAGGAACTCGAATATCCTTGGATTTTGGTATCTGCAGGAGATCCTGAAACCAATCCCACTTGGGTACTGAGGGATGACTGTATATCATTAATAAAGTTCTTATGTTTCTACTAGAAAAGAACACAAAATAAAATTTAAAAAAATAACCAAAACCCTATAGAAAAATGTACAAAAGACATGCATATAGTTCACAATAAGTGATATTTAAATGATCCTTAAACAAGTGAAAAAACCTTCAGCTTCACTATTAGAAAAATACAAATTAACTCTACATTTAGATACTATTTCTCCTCTATCATATTTGCAAAAATATGTAAGTTTGACAAGACATTCTGTAATTCTTTTGTTGAGGCTGTGGGAAAACAGATAGTCCCATCCAATGCTGGTGGCAATACAAAACAGCATGACCTCTGTGGAGAGCTGGGCACACATATCTAACAAAGATATATTTGCATTTACCTTTTAGTCTGGCATTTTTACCTGTAGGAATTTGAAATGAGATATATGCAAGGTTAATCATCGTGGCATTATTTGTGACAGGAAAATACTGGAGATAACGTAACCATTCTTCCATAGGAGACTGGTTAAAAACAGCAGCAGCAGCAGCAGCAACGAGTTAGCCGGTATCCCAGAAGGCAAGATCGTGGCTTTCAAATGGAGAGGCAAACCTGTTTGTGCATCAGAGAGCCAAGGAGGAAGCTGACCTGGAAGCTGCTGTGGACGCCCCAGCGGAGGGACCCACAGCACAATTTATAAGGAGCAAAGGAACCGGTACCTGAGTGGGCCATCCTGATGTGTGTCTGCATGCATCTTGGTTGTGCACCATTGCAAGTGCTGGAGAGTTTGGTGGCTATTACTGCCCTTGCCGCGGGTCCCATTTCGATGCGTCTGGCAGGATCTGGAAGGGATGTGCACCTCTTGGCCTTGAGGTTCCCTTATATGAGTTCACCAGTGAGGACATAGTGATTGTTGGCTAGAGACCCAAACAGAAGTCATAGGCGCTTTCAGGCTTTATGTCACTTCAGAAAAGTTATTTCAGGGCAGGTCTTCTGTACTTCAAGTTGGTTGATTTGGAATATTTAAGATTTGCTAATAATGTGCTTGCTCATGTTAATGTGAAGTACATCAAGTTTAATGTTGAATACTTTCAAGCATTCACCTAATGAAACCACTGTTAAACTCAGTCAAAACCATTGTTGATCTCAGTCAAAAGAAAAAAAAAAAAAGATGGTCATGAATTAGAACACATTGAATAAATAAAAATAAATCCGTAAGTCAATTTAATGAATATTACAAATATAAGAGTACAAAATGGAAAGAAAAGGCGGGGGTGGGGGAGAGGAAATTTTTATACAGAAAAATGTGGAGGGCATGATAGAATTAGAAAGTCGCTATTTTGCAACTGCAAAGTAATAACTAACCTTAGGTAAACACACCTTATTTATATAATAAGATTACAAAATGATTTCCTGAAATATCTTTTGGCTCTTGTATGGTCTAGGATTAACAAACTTTGAAAGAAAAGCCTTGATCAGATAAAGGAAAATCTAGGGGATCCTTCCTTTTGTATACTTTTTCCTTTCTCTCCAAAGCTGAAAATTCACCCCTTACAAGAACAAGATTAGCAGATTTCCAGCTTCCTGACCTTGAATTCTTTCCATCTTTGTCATGAGGCTACAAGGTGTATTGGAACTACCTGCTAAAGGAGGCTTCATCATAAACAAAATTGAAGACAAATGTCAAGTTGTGAGTTAATATTTATAATATATATCATAGATAAAAGTCTAATGTCTCTAATATAAATATTATATTGTTTTATATTGTTATTTTTATATTGTTAAAGCAGTGGAGAAAAAGATCCTGTTTTGCCTGTTGATCCAGATAAAGTGTCCCATCTCCAGCCTAAAGCACACATTTTCCGAGGAAAGTAAAACCTCCAAATGTTTCCTTGATTTCTCTCTAAGAGACCAGGCTAGAGGGTAGAAGTCCATAATAATGTTGCTCCAACTCAGGCTGATGCAGGTCACACACCCATTTTGTAACGGGGGGAATTGTAACAGTGGGGAATTATAATCCACCGCACCATTTTTTGACATTGTTTCTGTAAATGCTGACTCTATATGCAGCTTGTAGATAAACAGTGTGTTTGTGTAAGAATCCTAGAAACTAACTTCAAAACATACAGACTCTGACCTTTAGTCATCTGAGCTCTGGGAAATTTGCTGATCTTTAATCATGGGGCCAGGATGACATAAAGCCAGGATGACGTGAAGCCGGGATGACTAAACCACGATGACTCACAGTGAACCATCGCTTGCCTTATCGAAATGAACTGTGCTCATCTGCATGTAAAGAACTTTTCAATTCCCTCCCTTGATCTCTTTGTTCTGCTTTCCCTCTCCTTCCTTATAAAAACCTCTGTCTGCACTGAGATGTTAAGATGGGCTTTGAGACAAGGGTTCCCCATCATCCGGATTGCTGGCACCTGAATAAACCACCTTCCTTTACCCACACCTGTGTCATGAGTTTGGCTTTCATTATGGCAGGCAGCTGGACCTGGGTTCCATTACAGGTTCATCCTGCTATATCTGGTCAGTGCAGTGTATACCTGTTGCCTGGTAGAAATGTTAATAGTACTCCTTTCACTCTCCAAAGTGTCTAAGTTTGGACCATATATGGTTTTCCTACTTCTAGGACACCCCTGATGCTTTTTAGGGGAGACTTCATTTGGCTGATGTTGAAGGGCAAATGTCAGGCTGGAGAGAGGAAAACAAAGAGACTAGAATGTGGTAGGCAGAACAATGATCCCCCTAAGATGTCCTTGTTTTAATCCCTGGATGTTACCTTACGTGGCAAAAGGAAAAATGATTAAGTATGTTGAGATGGAAAGATTAGCCTGGATTATCCAGGAGAGCCCAGTGAATTACATGAATCCTTAAAACTGGAGAAACTTTCCTGGTTGAGGTATTAGTTAGAGGGAGAAGTGACTATGAAAGACTGCTCGGAGAGGTGCAGCACCACTGGCTTTGATGATGGAATAAGGGAATCATAAGCCAAGGAACGTGGGCAGCCTCTCGTGGTTCAAAAAAGCAAAGAAACAGATTCTCCCCTAGAGCCTCTAGAAAGGAATACAGCCCTGCCAACATCTACAGAACTAAATTTGTATTATTTTAAGCCATTAATTGTGTGGTAATTTGTTACAGCAGTAACAGAAAACTAATACATGGGATTGACCATGTATACAAGGTTCTAATGAACCTTGAAGGATTCAGTAACTCATCCATTCATTTAACAAATATTCAAGTTCTTCTATACTCCTGACCCAATGGCGAATAAGATGGGCTTCTCAAGGAGTTTACAGCCCTGGAGAAGACGATGACTGAGACACGTAACTAAGATTGTTACGAGTGTCCTAAAAGGGTTAGTAGAGGGTGGCATGAAGTATTTAACAAGCACAGAGTAGTAAGCCATGATGTGTAAACATGGACGAAAGGTATCCCAGGTTGAAGGTATGGCATGGGTGAAGGTTCAGGCAGGGGTTTAAAAGCATATTGATTAAACCTGTAAGTACCCAGAAGTATAGCTTGGCTGGACCATAAAATATAGATGGGAGAGGGGAAATAGAAGGGCAGTTTGGAGGCAAGTGGCAAAGGACCTAGAATGCCAAACTAACCATTTGGACTTTAACCTTCAAGCAATGGGAAGATGTTGAAAATTTTAAAGTAGAGATGGGAACATAATCCCATCTGTATTTCACAGAGGTACCTCTGCTATAAGCTCCACTAGGACAGAAACCAAATTTGTTTTTGCCGACTACTGTAGGTACATACCAATCCCAAGAGGCTAGCTTATGCTGTGGTAGCTAACAACGCCAAGAGTCTGTGACTCAAGACAAAAGAAGTTGTTCTTTCCCATTCTACATGTTCGTCATGGGTCAACATGGGGGATCTTCTCATCCTTTTATTTCCCTCTGCACATAGTACATTAAAGTATTAATCTGAAAGTGCTCGATAGCGTAAGTATTTTAAGGTCACAGAGAAAAGCTATGTAGATTTTTTTGTGACAATTTAGCTAAATATCTTAGTCAAACCTTTGAGGGCTTTCATGTGAATGCACAGAAGTCCATATTGCACACATGCCTGTGTCTGAACAGAAGGTAAGCAATTTCCCCTTAAGCCAGGACATGGAGTTGAGTTCATTAGCTGAACCAAGCACCATGGGTATGGGAGAGCTTAGACCAGAGAGTAGTGATTACTATCAGCTATCAAGAACAAATTACTCTGTTCGCTTTCTTGGCTCCAAAGAGTAATAAGTAATAAGGCATTAGAATTGCCTAAGGCCATGCAACAGCTGGAGAGAAGCTGGTAGAAGAGAGGGGTGCTAAGGTTGCTCTTGGACGTGCAGAGAGCAAAGGATTGCGCCTTCTCCAAATTGCCTCTATTTTCACTTGGGTAAAGCTGATTTTGTAGTCAGCACTCATCAGCAAACTGGTCAGAGAGTTTTTATTTTCTCATAAGGATTGGAATTGCCCTGTGTCTAAAAACTGTAGCTTATGTTTGAGGAGATGTACTTTCCCCCCTTTTCCATTACTTTTAAGAAACTGGGAGCTGAGAGCCTAAAGAAGGTGGCTCTCTTTTCATGGGCAGCTAGGAGACTGTTCCGCATGGTACTGGGCCAGGCCATGGTGATGAAGGTCAGCATCATGGCCCCAGGGGCGAGTCCCCTTGGCATCCACAATGGCGTTCTCCCAAGGGCCACGACCTGCAGAAATATCTTTGAGGCTGTGTCTGTTGAACTCCCTCACGACATGTGGACAACAACAGAGAAAAAAAGAAAAAGCCACAGCAAGAGAGTGACATAAGGGACTGGTGCTGAGGATACGCGACACACAAGCCCGCGCATGCTCAGAAGTTTCAGGGAAGACAGCTGGGTTCTTGCTGGTCAGTTGTCATAATATAGACATTAACGTGAATGGGACTTTTTTCCTACATGGATGAAGACAGAATTCTCATTGTCTTGTTCATTTGGGTAAATGTCTGGAAGGTTTCTTTTCAATGTGAATATCGTGTCAGGGTTAGGTGCAGAGTTAAATGAAATAGTGTATTTTAAAAATTGACATCATGTCAAAATTAGCCATGAATATATTGTTTAAAAATATTTAACAGTTTAGCTGAGTTATAACCTAACAGGGTTCCCAATGAAGGAGGTAAGTGGCAATTATTGGAAGATAAGGAACTTAGGGGAAGAAGCAAGAAAATGTAAAAGAATGGAAATCAGGGTAATCCCGCGGACACTTCATGTCACCGCTGAGAGTCATTGTTAGAAATAGGATGCCTTACCTGGCTAGGGAAGGGGCGTCTGCTATTATTAACCAGGGGTGCTTGTTGAGGAAGCTACCACCATGTCGTGTTAAAATCAAAAGTAAACCTGTCCTGGCTGGTGTGGCTCAGTGAATTGAATGGCCTTGAGAACTGGAAGGTGACCGGTTGGATTCCCAGTCAGGGCACATGTCTGGGCTGCCGCTGGGTCCCCAGTTGGGGGCATGGGAGAGACAACTGATTGATGATGTTTCTCTCCCTTTCTTCTCCCTCCCTTCCCATCTCTCTAAAAATACATAAATAAAATCTTAAAAAAAAAAAAGCTAACTGAAACCAGCCCCAAGCAGATAAAACCAGTTTAGTCATTAATTTTGCTTAATTACCAGTCACTGTGAAAATACTCTTTTTCACTATGCAAACTGCTTACCCCTGAGCCTCATTCCACGTTCTGGTTGGAGTGCTCCGGGCTTGCAAACTATCTTTTTAGTGTGTTCACAATAATTTTTTACCAGTAATTCTTTAGTGTTACTTGGCTATTTGTGAGCCTTTGACATTGGAAAGTTGTCTGTTGCTGGAAAAGAGCACTGGAGCGCCTCGAAGTGGCAATTACTTGCTGTGTCTGAAGGTAACCCATCACATCCACTTCTATCTCATTGATCCAGGCCAGGACGTAAAATCCCACTGCGCGCCAGGAAGAGGTAAAACTGGAAACGTTTGGTGATGCTTAATGATTAAACATCAATAAATATTAATTGGACAAATGAATCAATTCGACGGAGTAAGTTAGAAGTCATTTGATGAAGTCTTATCTAGTGGAATTAGAGAACAGGAAAGAAAGGGATACTGGAGTCAGTGACTAATCAGATGTGCAGAGCGTGAAAGAGAAGTTTGACTACTACTAGACTTTCAGTCTGGATGAGTGTAGGAAGGGTGACGTCGGTAAAAACAACAAGAAACAAGGTAAGGTGCACGTTTGGATGTGTGTCTACGTGTGTGAATTGTAGAACACAGCGGAGACACCTTCATTTTCTCCCTTTTTGCTGGATAAAATCTGCAATCTGGACTCCAGGCTTTTTTCTCAGTATACAAACTTTTTCTCTTTTTGTGCGGAGGCGCTGGGGACCCAGTTAGAAATCAGAATTGGTCGCCGTCCTGGGGTGCACGGACAGACCCGCCCACCTCAATAAGTAAGATGTAAGGCGCTTTACATGAATCACTTCAAACCACTTCGTAAGATATGGTTATGTTCCTTTTATGGTGAAGAGAATTAATAGACTATCTGGAATGCACCTCTGCTGTGTAATTTTGTGCAAATTACACTGATCTGAGGCTTTTTGGTCCTTCAATTTTAAAAGCTGAATACCATCTACACCAAGTTTCGTGAGGATTCAGGGCGTATGAACCAGAGGTCCTGCAAATAGCGCACGAACCACAAACACACTACCCAAACCTGCCCTTACACGGCCCAGGCTCAAGAACCAAAGAAGGGGGCTGGTGGGGGTGGGGGATTTAGCTCC